>JACXGJ010003468.1:0-53481 GCA_016801105.1 Esox niger
GTTCTAATGCACTGGCACCCACATTCCTACTCACACAAGCAACGTTCTAATGCACTGGCACCCACATTCCTCCTGACAGATGCAAAGTTCTAATGCACTGGCACCCACATTCCTCCTGACAGATGCAACGTTCTAATGCACTGGCACCCACATTCTTCCTCACACAAACAACGTTCTAATGCACTGGCACCCACATTCCTACTCACACAAGCAACGTTCTAATGCACTGGCACCCACATTCCTCCTGACAGATGCAACGTTCTAATGCACTGGCACCCACATTCCTCCTCACACAAACAACGTTCTAATGCACTGGCACCCACATTCCTACTCACACAAGCAACGTTCTAATGCACTGGCACCCACATTCCTCCTGACAGATGCAACGTTCTAATGCACTGGCACCCACAGGTTTTTTGAGGCCGATACAGATTGCGATTGGGGGCAGCACTCTTCCCTGTGTTCTAATATCCAATAGAACCCTGTATTGCAAGGCAGAGACCTGGATGCTGAGCCATTTGAAGGTGCCCATATATTCTAACAACAAATTACAAACCTTTCACCAAGAAACGACAAAGAATGAAAAAAGCACTTCAGGCTTAATCTGCATCTGGAAAACCACTACACTTTCAATTGTCTCACCTTTGTACCGGAGAAGAGGTGGGTGACGAGGAGGAGGAAGGGAAGGCAAACTGGCAAGACTCAGGTGTTTGGCACTCCCCGTAAGAGTCCACCAGGTCGGGCATGCCCGGCGAGGTGCCCACCGTCTCCTTTATGATCAACTCCGGGTCCAAGATGTAGAGGTCGTCCTGAGAGATCTCCGTCACAAAGTTCAGGTGCTCCTTGAGGTTATAAAAGGGTACAGCAGTTTATTTATAAAGAAGATAACAGTCAGGACATGGTGTCAAAACAAGATGGCACGTTTAAAACCCATGACCATGGGTGTTATAGATTGCAGCCTTGAATCCATATTGGCTTTGCCATAGCATCCCAGATATTTTTGGGGTTATATTTTGGTGTATTTTATGCTTTATGGGATAGAGTTGAGACAGTGGGAAAGGGTGAGTAGACAGGTTGCTGAAATAGGAGTGGGCCGGAGTCAAACCCAACATGTGTTACATGTGGACAGGGCTGTCGACAGGAATCTGGATCCCCCAGAAAATATATATGCTTGAGCCTCCTCATTTATAGCTGAAATTATTATGATCAGTGGACCCCTGTGATTCCACGGTCAATGAACTGTGTGCCCTAACGTGATCCAGCTGTCTGAGCCGTGGCCTCCAGTATCCTGATGCAGCATTGGGTTGAATGGGACCCACAGCTCTTTCAGCAGCGTATCTTTCACCACTCGCCCGTCAAAAAAAGCATGAAAATGCCTGTAAAATATACCTTTCCATGAACTTCCTGTTGCAATGAAAAGGCACGCATACCTGAGCACGGTCTATTCTGTAGAATCTGTCTGCAGTTGTACCTGGAGAAAAAAGTAAAGACCTTTCTAAAGCGATGTAATCTACACAATATTGCTATGTCACATGTTCTCTTATAAATAAATATATATCATTATTTGGGGAGCCATACTCACAATCAAGAAAGCACCATTTGGGGGAAAGCTTTTGTGACAACAGTTTTTCAGCTTTCAAAGCATCACTCTCCTGGAAGGGAATAAAAGAACAGCATGATTACTTCAGCTCATTTCTTACTGGCTGGCCAGTCTTTATTGCACAGAAGCAGCTAGTTTCAGCCACATTCCGAAAAACAAACGTAGTGGAACATTTCAGTTAGAAAGGCCCTAAAAAGTCATTGACATTCTGTATTCGAGATATCAGAAAGGTGTGCTTGTTCTGTTTGGGGTGTATTTCAGTTTAGGTGTTCAAAAACAGATTCTAGAGTGCACTCAAGTTCTTTTAGAAGAGTATGTGTGTTGGGGAGGTATTGTTTGTTCTCCGAAGTACATTTGAGCTCCACTAGGGGGAACACCAGACAAAACATTTTCATTCCTTCTACCACTCTCCAGTTTCCCTCTCACCTATTTGGAGATTGATCAAATGTATCGCTCCACAAACATTTTCACCTTCTGTGGGTCACACTGTTTCACTCTTTATCATAGATCCTAGAAATGAATTAGTCTCTTACTCCTCCCTGGAGTTATGGGCAACCAAAATGTAGGTTGCATCAACTTACAGTCAGAACTATTGCTGCAACATCTATGTGGAACTTCAAACATTTCCACATACTCTCCTACGAGCTCTTGTTGTACAAACCTCCTCCAGGATGTCCTGCAACTGTTTGATGTGTGAACGGCATGTTTCCAAATCGCTGTCTCCTGGCACTGTGATGACACCCAGCGGGATAGCTGAAAACCAGGAAGACTTTCTGTAAAAGGGGTTGGATAATGGGCTGGAGAAAAGGCTGGTGTGCATGGATCTGCTCTGCCCCACAGTAGTCTATTTAGTGTGTGTGTGTGTGTGTGTGTGTGTACTCACAGGCCTCTTTGAGCTTGTCCTTGTCGTAGTGCAGGGCCTCATAGGCGTGCATGCTGATCCTGCTCACACGAATTTGAAGCTTTTCGGGAATCGGCTGCTGACTGAGAGGACACAAAGAAGTTGGATAATAATCGGCTGGGAAGAAAGCTACAAGACATCCAGATGGAATTAGAAAATGGGCCGTACTAAACTAGGTGAGACCGGTGTTGGAATATGGGTCACAACTGCACCAACTGTCCCAGGGTGTCAAGCACTGGGTGGGGTTGGGGGAAATTTGGCCAAGCCATAATCGCAATCAGACATCAATACATTGGGAAATAATAGCTGTATAAAAATTGTTAGGGATAGTCAATGAGGAGCAAATATGGCATTGTAAAACACCTCCAACATAAAGCTTTATTTTGCAAAGAAGGCATACTCCCCTCAATGATCATCCTTTCACTGTCACGGAGATCCGGGATCTAAGGTACTTTGCGGGTCTGGGCCCTGGCAAAACAAAGTTTAGGGGCTACTAACTCATTGAGTTGGGGCATGGAGATCCTCCTCTTCATCTTTTGCACCATGTTGGCCTGGTTCCTCAGGTTGATGTGTATGACTGAGGGGGCCAGTTTACAGGGCTCGCCGTCCACCTGCATGGGGATGGACTTGTACGTGGTCAGAGTCACCTCCTTGCACTGGTTCAACCTCTCGCCATGACCACCCACCTGCAGCGTTGCCTGGAGGGGTAGAGAATGGAGAAAAAAAGAGGCCTTTTAGAGAGTTGAATGGTGATGTTGTAACAAGGGTTGGGTACCGAACTCAGTCATTTTTTATAGGTTCCGAACAAATTACGTCGGTACTACACAGTAAAATCAGTCTCTGCCAAATTTCGGTACCTGAGAGCGCATATGGATGAATTATCTCTAGCGATGGGTAAAACATGTAGAGTGGTGGCGCAGTGGTTAAAGACAGTTCCTCTCACGTAGTAGACCAGAGTTCAAATCCAGTGAGGGTTACAATATTCATTTATTTATATTGTGGGCCGGCTGAACTAGGCATGCCTGGTTACTTTTCTGGTTTGTAGAAAATAACAACTGGTCAAAATAACCCAAACATATGCATTGTTTTCAGAACTCAAATAATCCAAATGAAACATATTCATTTTCAACAACAAAATAATAATGTTTTAACTTAGGAAGAGTTTAGACATCAATATGTGGGGGAATAACCCTGATTTCTAATCACAACTTTTCATGCCTCTCCACCAGACTGTCACATTGCTGTTGGGTCTTTTGCAAACTTCAGCCTGGCTCTTCTTTGCTTCTCATTGATGAAGGGCTTTCTTCTAGCTTTGCACAACTTCAGCCCAGCCCCTAGGAGCCTGTTTGGAAGTGTCCTTGTCGTGCACTTCACCCCAGCTGCTGTTTGACATTCTTTTTGTATGTCACTTGATGTCATCATATGGTTGTTGAGTGACATTTGAATGAGTTGACGGCAGAGGCGTCAGTAGGATCACAATACATTCGGGGCTTAACCTACCCCCCCGGGACAGAAATTTCGATGTACACGCTAGCAGCGTTTACATTGTCATAACACGTAATATTTTTATTTTTATTATTTGGTCAATTTGAGATCCGGGCCTATAGCCCGGGACACCCAAGCCTAACGACGCCACTGGTTGACGGTTATCTTGGTCAGTGGACAGTTGTTTTTGCCTTCTGCCTGTCTGTAGTTTTGTTGTCTGTCTGCCAGTGGCGCCTGTCTGTTGCTTGACCTTGTTCTTATGAACTGCCATCTTTGACATTTTCAGGATGGAAGCAACCTGACGCTCACTGTATCCCTCTGCCAGAATTGAACCTTCTTTTCCTCACTCAAATATTTTCTTTTCAACACTTGTCATGCTGAATAGTAATTTTAAAGTAAATTACCTTTGAGGTACTACTTGGACTGTTTTTGCCATCCAGCTGGTCTTATTGCAAGAGGATAGTGATGACCACAGCAGTGGTTTTTATACTTTCCCTCATTAAATTCCCTCATGGACATTAAATTTAACAGACACAGGAATGGAATGGCTGCCATATATGAATAGATGTTGATTTTAGAAAAATTAGGAGTGGTCTCTTAATTTGGAGCAACATATGCTGCCATCCAGACTACATATTTTTCATGCCTTGCTTATTTCAGCAACACAATGCCAAACTACATTCTGCATGTATTACAGCAGCATGGCTCCGTAGTAAAACAGCCCGGGTGCTAAACCTGCCTGCCTGTAGTCCAGACCTGTCACCCATAGAAAGCATATGGCATATTATGAAATGAAAGATACAACAAGGAAGACCTGTTGAGCAGCAGAAATCATATATCAAGCAGAAGAAGGTGAAAGCATTTCAGTTCTAAAACTACAACAATTGGTTTCCTCAGTTCCGAAATGCTTACAGAGTATTTTTAGGGTTAGAAGAGATGTTGCAACACAGTGGTAAACATGTCCTTGTCCCAAGATCTTTTAAACGTGTTGCTGCCTGGCATCAAATTCAAAACGGGAATGTATTTCTTCAAAAACAATAAGATATCTCAGTTTCAATATTTGATATGTTGTTTATGTACTATTTCCAATTAAATATGTGTATAAATGATTTGCCCATCATTGCATTCTGTTTTTATTAGCATTTTACGCAGTGTCCCAACTTTTTTGGGAAACAAGGTTGTACATACTGAGCATCTTGGTTTCCCCTTTGAAAATGAATGGGTTCTGAGAGGTTATGTCACCAGGTTTGGTCGAGAGCTCACCAGAGAGGTCATGGTGAATCCGATGACCTCGATGCAGCCGTCATCGTGTCTCTGTGGCTCAAAGTCAAGGTGCTCACTGGGGTTCCCCCACGGCTTGGTGCCAGCACAGTAACTACAACACAGAGTCAAAAATAACAGTGAACAGGCATAAAACAGGACAAATGCTTTATGATTTGTAGCAAATGTGAATGAGGCTTTGTAATGTCTTTTAAGGTGCAATTTTATATTATTGTCTATGATGGCCATATTCCAGATGTTACAAATGCTTACCTGGGAATGTTGAGGAACACCAGACACTGCAACTTCAGGTCTTGGACTTTGGAGGTGAGGTCTGTGCCGTCACACTAATGGGAGGGATTTAGAGAAGCACAGAATACAACCTCAATCATTGGAAACACTCAGAAACTGATTACTAATCAGCTTCAATAAAATCTTGGTATATTTTAGCTTCAGATTAAGTTTGCAGCAACTCAAAGAGGCTCGGGAGTGTTAGAGATCACGAAATAGCTTGCTATTTTGCTTTAATCACACCAACAGAGGGAGATCTTGCTATTCTGTCACCCTGCATGTGATCCATCACAAAAGTTGTTTCAAAAAGGATATTCTTCCCACATCCCTGACGGTGCAAATAACATCTGTCCCTCTGGGATTTCCCAGCCACAGCCTGTTAATGGCCTGAACCCAAGTAACGATAAAGCAGCAGCACTACAAATCAGTGTCTTAAACTGCTGGGCCATACAAGCAAGCTAAGTTATGGCATTTCTGGAATATCTCATTTTTACCCAAATTAAAATCTTAAGCACATTGTCTGTTAACTCATACATGAATTATGTGATTAACTATGATCATGTGTGTGGTCAAAGCGTACATTTGAGCCGTTGTCGAATGGTAACAAACCCACTCCATGAAACAATCTGACAACTCAACCAAATGTGATGGGTATTAACTGTGCCATGGAGCAGATTATATCCGAGTGTTTTCTTGGCATACAGTAGATCCTTTATGTGTACGGGTCTACTTACCACAACTTTGATGTGTTTGGCAAGGTCTTTGGAGCTGCCACTAAGGAAATCAGAGAAGGCCGTCTGCAAATAATATTAATTTGTTTTGAGATCATTTAAAAACGCAAACAAAAACTGGTCTCGCAACAGAATGCTCAATATCATTTAAAAAATGTTTGGGAACATTTACAGTTCCCTAATTAACTAGAACCAGAAAAACATTCCAGAAAGGGAGAGCAGACATGAAGACCAGAAGGGTGAAAACAAACACAGGCAAAGCCCTCACCCCGGCATAGAACATCTTATTCCGCAAACGGCTGTTGAATTTCTCCGGGTTGGCCTCTAGGGAGAGAGTAAGACAGTGAGACTGTTTTAGTTCCTCTGCTGCAGTCACTATCACATCTATGTAATTGAAGTAACTTTTGCCATTTTAGCCAAAAAATTTATTTTATCCAACAAAAGTAATTTCATCTAATAAAAGTAATTGCAGCCAGAATAAGATGGTAAAGTGTTTGGACAAACCTCTGGACTCGTGGAACCCCAAGGTTACGTGAGCGTCGAAGCCAAGGCTGAAGTAATTGTTGAAGACATCAATGGGAAGCTAACAAAAAACATGTCACCAGAAATAGTATGTAGAAGCACCAACCAACCAACCAATTAGGGCTGTCAGGGTATCAGATTTTCCCTACACAATTATCAGGGGCCAAAATAATTCATGGTAACGATATTATCACAGTATCTATAGACAATGTGGAGAAAAAAATATCCTGACTATGGAGGTGGACCGAGTCTGTAACCATAACTGTACAAATAAATAAATAAAAGCAAACAAAAATACAATTACACTTAGGTCCAGTGTATAGGTCCAGACTCGTAGTTTAAGGAAATGCATCGTTTGGCCATGAATGGACTATGGAAAAACAAAAAGGAGTTTTGGGAAAAACGCAACGTCCTTTTAACCATGTGAAAAACGCCACGTATTTTCACATCTCTCCAAGGGGGTTCTAGTGGGGCAACGAATTGATTTAATCGCCTGTGCATAGGTCCAGTCTCCTTGTTTAAGAGTTAGGGTTTTATCACGACACCCTTATTTTATATACCACCTTCCCATTGCATAAACATTTGAAAACATATCTTGCCATTACAAATTACACCATTTACAACAAACATTTGTAATTTCTATGTAAAGACATACAAAATACAAAAACAGACACTAATAGTGCAATTATCCTACAGTATTTTGACTCCTATATATTTTCAGAGGGACACTATGTTTTGCAAAACATTTCTGGGGTTGCTGTTACTACAACCTTCTCTCCAAAACGTTGAGACACTGTCTGAAATGTAATGAACATTTCAGACAGTGATATTTTCACTAGAAAATTTTCAATTTGAAAAGAGTACTAAGACAACATATCAAATGATGGAACTGAGAAATGTTATTGTTTCTTGGACCATACATGCACAATTTTCTGCCAGCAATACGTTTAAAAAAAAGCTGGGACAGAGGTATGAAAAGACTAGAAACCTTGTGTAATGTAAAAAAACTAAACATAGAGGAATATCACACAACTAATTAGGTCAGTTGGCAACAGGTCACTAACATGATTGGGATTTTAAGATGAATTCACTCCAGAGAGGGTGGCCTGTCAGATATGAGGAAAGGGAGGGTTCACAACTCTCTGAAAGACTGGGCAGGCAAATAGTGCCACAATTCAGGAAAAACATATCACAACATAAAATTACAAAGAGTTTGGGGATCTCTTAATTTATAGTACACAATAAAAGATTCAGTGAATCTGGAGTAATCTCTGTATGAAAGGGACAAGGGCGAAAACCAATTTTGGTTGGCCATGATCTTTGGGCCTTCAGCCAGCAATGCAATCAAAAGAGACACAATTTTGTTGTGGACTGGACTACATGGGCTCAGGAAAACTTCCAAGAACCATTGTCTGTGCACACTGTACATTGCTGCATTAAAAAATGAAAGTTAAAACTCTACCATGCAAAGAAGAAACCATACATAAACCATACTGAAAACCAGAAATGCCAGCACCTTCTCTGGGTCATAGCTCATTTTTGATGGATTGAAGTGAAGCGCAAAACTGTCCTGTGGTCTGACAAATCATAATTTGAGATTTTTTAGGAGGAATAATGGACAATGCGTCCTCCGGGCTAAAGAGGAGTGGGACCATCTGTCTTGCTATCAGCGCACAGTTCGAAAGCCAGCATCCATTATGGTATGGGGGTGCATTAGTGCACATGGCATGGGTGACTTGCACTTCTGTGAAGGCACCATAATTAATGACCAATATATGCAGGTTTTGGAGTAACATATGCTGCCATCCAGACTTTTTTTCCAGGCAAAGCCTTGCTTATTTTAGCAGGACAATGCAAAACCACATTTTGCACACATCCAAACAGCATGGCTGTATAGTATGAGTCCGGGTGCTAAACTGGCCTGCCTGCAGTCCACACACCTGTCACCCATAGAAAACATATGGCACATTGTGAAATGAAATATACAGCAAAAGAGACCTGAACTGTTGAGCAGCTGCAATCCTATATTAACATTCCACTCTCTAAACTACAGCAATTGGTCTCCTCAGTTCCCAACTGCTTCCAGAGTATTGTTAAAAGAAGAGGTGTTGCAACACAGTGGTGAGTTTTTAATTTAAGGTGTTAATGGCATAAAAAATGGGTATGTATTTTAATGTACTTTTCCAAAAACAATGGCAGTTCTCTGTTTCAATGTTTTCAACACATGATACGTTGATATGATGTAAATATGTTGTTTATGCACCACTTCCAATTAAATATGTGAATACATTATTTGCACGTCATTACATTCTGATTTTATTTGGATTTCAAGCAGAACTCTAAAATCTGTTAATGTACAAATGTTGTAATAACCTTCAGCTTATTATATTTTCACCTCTCGTAAAATGAACGATTACATAAATGTATTGAAAGGGGCAATATGTATTATTTTTACTGAACTACTAGCATAAAAACAAGCAAAAATGACCAGTAGACATCTTAATATTTCCAGTTATCGTGAGTGACATATTTCCTACTTAAACTTTCTCAATGTAACATTCCCCAGTTTGTGTTTGTGTTACGTTTCCCAGTTCTGTGTTGCTGTGCGTTTGTATCTGTGGGTTTTCTGTTCTGTGTCTGGTCTTTAAGGATGGCGCCAATCATGCTCATATTCCACCTTTCAATGACAACTCCTTCCTATCGCACCCAGTGGGATCCAGTTCTCCTCAACAAATCCCATCCTTCCCTCAGCTGTATAAGAGCACCTCTTTGCCAATTCATGATGTTGCGTGATGTGTCCTGTGTTTGTTTCTGCCTGTGTGAGTTTTAGCTTCAGTGTTTTGTTACCCGTTTTGTTTTTTGACACTGTGTTTGTTTATTTCCGGGGGGAAGTGGAATGCACCTTGGGAGTGTGTAGGCAAGAGGCCTGTGGGCATACATTACACCTAGTGTTCTGAATGTCTACACACACTAGGTAAGAGCTGGGCGGACCACCCCCTGTATTTTGGTTAGCGCGCCAGTGGGTGCTCAGTTAGGTAAGTAGCACATAGGCAGGTAAGATGGGTGAGGGGTCTGTCCAGAGCATTTTCTTTAGAAATGTGTGCCAAACGGAATCCTTTCTGAAGGCAATGAATAAAGTATGATTACATCTAGACCAAAATGGGATGTTTAAAAAAGGTTTGGCATTGGACTCCATATTTGTACTGGCCCCTAGATTAAATCTGCACTGGGGGACCCCACTGAAAATTCCCTACAACCCTAATTTGTAATGCCACCGCTGAGCTGATTTAACCTTGTCTGTCTGTTGCTCGTCCTTCTCCTCGGGACCAGCCTCTGGGTTGGGCTCCACTCGGAGGTTCCAGCGGTCCAACTGCACCACGTTCCCATCCTCCACGTGAGACAGGATCTTGGACACTGGCTCATCAGTGTAGCCCTGCAGAGAAACCAGGGCAAATAACTTTAAAACCCATGGGATAAAAACAAATTATACTACACAAGATCTAAATGAAATCCTTATTAAAAAATTATATTTTAGGAAATTAAATGTCATGTTAACCTGTTTGCTGCAAACTTGTATGTTGACTGGGAATCAATCACAGATTTTCCCCTCTGATGAGACGAGGTAGCATGAGCCTACTACAATTACCCATGATAGCCTTTAAGCTAACAGTGAATATAGACACAGCTGCGTTCGGAGACAATTATGCTTATTTAATTTATTTCTAACTGCCTTAGAAATTAAAATGTTTTTGTTCAGATAGGAAACCCGAGTGTTCATTGGTCAGTGACATATCAGCTGATGCCTGGGATTGCTCCAATCGTAATATCATATTTCATACTATTTAATCATCAGGTTACTCAGTCTGATGTACTGGTCTTACTAGCATGCAAGTCTTAAACCACCCACCACCTCTGCCTCCATCTGATAGGTTCTGAGTTCCTATTCAAGGGGGTATCAGTGCTGTGTACCTTGCTCATTGCCAATGGGGAAAACTATTAATGATATTATGGTGCTGAAATTTTTATTAGTATTATCGTATACACATTAATGTAAGTGAGTTACTGCAGAGGAGCCGAACCTAATGCCAAAACCTGTATACAATTGTTGTTGTGCAACTGTTGAATACTATTTCCCATGCAGAAACTAGAGGGTGGATGAAAACCAGAAATGTTTGGGCCCTTCAGGACTGAAGTTCAATAGCCCTGCCAATACTTCATGGTGTAGTTCCAAACAGCAAACCAGCAACTCACCCCACCCCAGTTGAGAGTCCTGGCCAGGTCATTTCCTGTCCCCAGCGGCAAAACAGCTACAGCAGGTGCAGGGTTTAACTGGAGCTGGTCTAGAACTGAGAGGATCCAACCCACCTGAAGAACAATGTACAGTACATCAAACATTCACTTCTTGAATGGCACATATTATTGTCAGAGGCAGTCCTACAATTCCTCTTTTTACCACAACATTGGGGTCAACTCCAAGTCAATTCCATTAAGGAAGCACACTGAAACTGATGTTATTGGTACATTTTCCATATTTGTTCCACATATGTCCTAATTGACAGTGTAGGAGCAGCTGAAGACTGGTAAAGGAGAGACACATTTGGAAGAAAAATTTTAAGATAAGCATGGAACCAAAAGTGTTGCCAACTGATCACAAACCCCATTCTCTTGAGAATTAAATGTTATTAATTGGGAAGATGCGGTAATGGAATGAAAAAAACTGGACTTTAAATGGTATTGATATTTTAATTACATGATAACTATATTTTAATTATAACATCTAGCACTTACCGTTCCATCTCCTCCGCATGCCAAAATTCGCAGGTTGGGCACTTTGGAATACATTTCTAACCTTAAGGTGGTGGGGACCAGGAACACCAGTTAAACACAGACACAGACACATTGGACAAAGATAGTTGAGAGCTTTTGAGTAAACTATTCCTGTAAGTTTTTTATTTTTTTATTGAACAAAAATGCCTGTAAGGTTTGTGAATTCCGTTACTGCATGTCTCTTACCCCTCCCTGGGACCACCCTGGGTGAGGTCAAATACTTGTCGAGGGTTCAGGTACCACATAAAGGACTGGATGACCTTGGCCCCCTGGAAAACATTTGATATGGGTGAAGCTGAGTTAAACTCACTTTACTGTGACCAGGTAGGGATTTGTAACCTGTATGTCACTGTTCAATGTTTGTGTAGCAATTTGGAAACAGGAGTGTTAAGTCTTGTTACCTCAACATTCATTTGAGTGGTTATCATATTTAGATCAGCAATATTCAATGTCCTCAGTCATTTAAAACTTTACAATGTATGTCATAAGTATATCCAATGTTTTACTCTGTGGTTTGTCTGATGCTTGCTTTACTTCTGTATATTTTTGTTTGAGTGCTCAGTGTACATGAACCTAAACAAAGTCTGTCACCTCACACACCTTCGTAGAAATACACATCTACGAATGTCCCGACCTAAGTTTGTCTTGCAACCATGGCAGTGGGTATAATGTCAGTCCTGACACTGCCAAAGACATTGTTTTAACGTTAACTGATTAAATGTAAAGGTACGCAAGTGTGTTCAGGGAAACAACTTCTGTGGATTTATTCCCAGATTTTCTCATAACATCTTTTTAATTACTGGACTTTCTGGATTCTGGTCAAAACTACATCGCCATTTTGCCAAGTAGTGAAACGCTCCTGACAGGGTAAAAAAGCCTCAGGTCGCTAAAACGCTAGAGGTGCAGTGGACTAAGAACTTCGCTACCTGGAATATTCCTCTGCAATGTGTAATCACTCCTCAATAAACTGGACAAACTTCACTTGCTGTTGGTAAAAAACGGAGATATCTCCTTATCTTCCACCTTGTGTTTCACAGAATTGTGGCTGTGTGAATCTAGACCTGACTCAGCACTGCAATTGCCTGGTTTTTCAATCTTCTGAGTTGATCGTGACAGAGAACCTTTGGGCCAAATGAAGGGAAGAGGAATCTGTTTTTACATTAACAATGGCTGGGGCAATGATGTGACAGCCATACAATAGAACTGTTCTCCTGGAATAATTTATCAAATGCAAACCTTTCTACAGCCCAAGGGAATACTCATAATTTATCCCGGTCGGTGTTTACATTCCACCGTCAGCCAACATGCACAAGACACTGCGGCAGCTGGCCAAACAGATTCTCCTGACGGGGCAGTCTTACCCAGACTCCTAAGTTATTGTTCTCTGAGATTTCAACAAAGGTAATCTAAGCCACAAACGGACTTATTACTGACTTCCTGACTTAATTAAAATCCCAACCAGAGAGTCAAACACTTTGGATCACTGCTACACTACAATCAACAATGCCTATCACACTATGCCTTCCACTGCTCTAGTACTCAGACACATCATGGTCCATCTAATACCCACATACAGCCAAAAACTAAAACATTCGAAGCCTATTGTGCGAAAGTCAATGATGTGGAGCAGTGAAAAAATAGAGGAGCCGTATGCGTGTCTGGAATGCACTGATTGGGATATTTTTAGGTCTGCCACTAATGGTCTGGAAGAGTACACTGATGCTGTGACATCATACATCAGCTTCTGTGAGGACAGCTGCGTACCAACACAGACCACGGTGAGCTACAACAACGACAAACCATGGTTCACTGCCAAACTCGGGCGGCTAGGTTTGGAAAAGCATGAGGCGAACAGGAGTGGGGAGGGAGATGGGGTACAAAGAGGTTAAATACAGCTTTGGCAAGGCTGTGAATGAAAGCAAGTGCCTGTATGGAGACAAATTAAAACAACAAGTCTCGACTAAAGACACTGCTTCTGTTTAGAGAGGCATCCAACATATTAGCAACTACAAGCCTAAATCCCCCAATTCCATTACGGACCCGTAATTTGCCAGTGACCTGAATGAGTTCTACTGCAGATCTGAAAGTCAAAAGGGCAGTCCTCACAACATACCTTCTCTTTTTGTGCCACGCTATAAATTCCAACCCCACACCATTGCGGCCCATTCACATTCGCCCATCCCAATCATTCCAACCCCTGCCACTTAAAACTTTCAATCCTGGAGTGGGATATAAAATATTATTCAAAAGACTGAACCACCGAAAAGCTGCAGGGCCTGATGGTGTCAACCCATCCACCATGATGCACTGTGCAGATCAGCTTTCTGATGTTTATATGAACATCTTCAACACCTCACTGGAGACACGCTGCATGCCGGACGGTTTCAAATCCACCATCATAATCCCAGTCCCAAAGAAGCCAATGATCATAGGATTTAATGACTACAGACCCATCGCCCTAACCTCTGTGGTTATGAGGACATTTGAGTGCTCCATGCTGTCCCGCCTCAAGACCATCACAGACCTTTATCTAGACCCACTGCAGTTTGCCTACAGAGCCAACAGGTCTGTGGATAACAAGGTCAATATGGCTATTCACGTCATCCTTCAGCATCTGGAACCTCCAGGAATCTATGCCAGAACCCTGTTTGTGGACTTCAGTTCTGCATACAACACCATCATTTCTGCTTTGCTCCAGTACAAGCTGTCTAACATGCAGGTGGATCACAGCCTTTTTGTCCAGTCTGGAGGTACAGCTGTAATTATTTCTGATGGAGAGGAGTCTGCCTACAGGTGGGAGATCAACTATCTGGTGTCCTGGTGCAGTCAGAACAACTTGGAGCTCAACGCCCCAACGACAGTGGAGATGACAGTGGACTTCCGGAGAAACCCAGCTGCCCCCCCTTCAACTCTGTGGAGTCCTTTGACTTTCTGGGCATCGCCATCGCCCAGGACCTCAAGTGCGAGCTGAGCATCAACTCTCGTACAAAGAAAGCTCAGCAGAGCATGATCTTCCTGTGCCAGCTGAAAAGGTTCAACCTGCCAAAGACTATAATGATGCACTTCTACACAGCTATCAGAGTCCATCCTGACCTTCTCCCTCACAGTCTGGTACACTGCAGCCTTTGACAAGGACAAGTGTGGCGGATGATTATAGGATCCATTCCATTGTAAAGAAAAAACACATCACAACATCCAGCCAAGTGAAGAACACTCCTGGAGATGGGCATATCATTATCCAAGTCTACCATGAAAAGAAGACTTCACAAGAGCAAATACAGATGGTTCACCGCAAGGTGCAAACCATTCACATAAGCTTCAAGAATAGAAAGGCCAGATTAGATTTAGCCAAAAAACACAAACAAAAAAAGCAAGCCCCTTTCTGGAACAGCATTCTTTGGACAAATGAAACTAAAATCAACCTGAACCAGAATGATGGGAAGAAAAAAGTATGGAGAAGGCTTGGAACAGCTCATGATCTGAACAAAGTATATCACATAACCTGTAAAACATGATGGTGGCAGTGTGAAGGCATGGGGATGCATGGCTTCCAATGGCACTGGGTCACTAGTATTTATTGATGATGTGACAGAAGCAGGGGGCGAACTGTAAGCTTCTCTCACAGACTCTAATTCAAACTACTGCAAACACTGGATAATTTTACTGTAGCTAGGTATCAAACGTCAGCTAATCACTAGCTAACAAAGTGGGCCTGTAATTTAATTTAATTAAAATGAAGGCTGGAGACAGTTGTGTTATATTTTATTGAGTGTTTTTTAACTACTCACTGAATGCCAGCCACTAAAGCAAGACTCTGTCAGATTTCGACCCATGCTGGTGGGGAAGAGGATCAAACCATTGTGAGCTGAATGGAGGGTGGTCGAAATCTTTTGAAACTTGAAAACTCGATAATAAACGTCAATAGGTGCTTTCAATGTGTTGTATTAATATTACGGAAATTACGGAAACAGCCATATGAATTATATTGTCTGTTCAGATTCAGCAAAATTCAGCAAAGTTGATTGGATGGCAAATGACCCAAAATATACTGTGAAACCAACCCAGGAGTTTTTTTTTTATACTGCCAAGGCCAAGTCCATCCCCTGATCTCAACCAGATCAAGCATGCATTTAATTTGCTGAAGACAAAACTTAAAGCAGAGAGACCTACAACAGCCAAAGACAGCTGGAGGAAATCCAGCGTTTGGTGATATCAATGCATTCCAGACTTCAAGCAGGCATAGCCTGCAAAGGATTCTGGACAAATATTTATGATTGTGTAATATTGTCCAATTACATCGGCGCCCCTGAAATAAGGAAACTGTGTATGAAAATTGTTGCAATTCCTAAACATTTCATACAATATTTTTGTTCAATACTTTGAATTATATCTGAAAGTCTACACTTCAATTGTATCTCGGTTGTTTCATTTCAAATTCATTCTGGTGACGTACAGAGACAAAATTATGAAAATTGTGTCAGTGTCCAAATATTTCCGGACCTAACTGTATGTGATCTTGGGATATTGACAATTTTACCTGGTTGCCTCCACTCTTGGGGTTGACGAACACAAGCAGAGGTTTCATGAGTTGTGAGGGAACAGGCTTAATGATGAACGGCTTCCATCGACCCTCCTGAAAGAGAAAACAGTTGAGAAACCAAGGTGTTCTCTTCAATTTCTCATTCTCAAAGTAGACCAGACAAGAGGATTTCATAGTTATTGCAATAGTTGTACCAATACGATTTCCTTACCTCTACCTTCTTACTGGGCTTGCCTTTTAGAGATGTTCGCTTCTTCTTTTTACTTGATTTTAATGATGTCTGAGGAGACAAAAAAAACAGATCCATCCACTGAATCAACAAAGGTGACTTCTAAAATATAGAACCCAAAAATATAGTCTTAATGAAGTGTTGGCCACTACAAGACACCTGAACAGCTTCAATCCTTGGCATGGATGCTACAAGTGTCTGGAATGGATGGATGACGAAAACACTTTTTCTGTGAGAAGTTCCATAATATGTCAATAGATACAGTGGGGCAAAAAAGTATTTAGTCAGCCACCAATTGTGCAAGTTCTCCCAATTAAAAAGATGAGAGAGGCCTGTAATTTTCATCATAGGCACACTTCTATGAGAGACTATGAGAGACAAAATTAGAAAAAGAATTCCAGAAAATCACATTGTAGGATTCTTTATGAATTTATTGGTAAATTATGGTGGAAAATAAGTATTTGGTCAATAACAAAAGTTAATCTCAATACTTTGTTATATACCCTTTGTTGGCAATGACAGAGGTCAAACGTTTTCTAAGTCTTCACAAGGTTTTCACACACTGTTGCTGGTATTTTGGCCCATTCCTCCATGCAGATCTCCTCTAGAGCAGTGATGTTTTGGGGCTGTCGCTGGGCAACACGGGCTTTCAACTCCCTCCAAAGATTTTCTATGGGATTGAGATCTGGTGACTGGCTAGGCCACTCCAGGACCTTGAAATGCTTCTTACGAAGCCACTCCTTCGTTGCCCGGGAGGTATGTTTGGGATCATTGTCATGCTGAAAGACCCAGCCACGTTTCATCTTCAATGCCCTTGCTGATGGAAGGAAGTTTTCACTCAAAATCTAACGATACATGGCCCCATTCATACTTTTCTCTACACGGATCAGTCGTCCTGGTTCCTTTGCAGAAAAAAAGCCCCAAAGCATGACGTTTCCACCCCTATGCTTCACAGTCAGTATGGTGTTCTTTGGATGCAACTCAGCATTCTTTCTCCTCCAAACAAGACGAGTTGAGTTTTACTAAAACGTTCTATTTTGGATTCATCTGACCATATGACATTCTCCCAATCCTCTTCTGGATCATCCAAATGCTTTCTAGCAAACCTCAGACGGGCCTGGACATAAGCCCGTCTTAAGCAGGGGGACACATCTGGCACTGCAGGATTTGAGTCCCTGGCTGCATAGTGTGTTACTGATGGTAGCCTTTGCTACTTTGGTCCCAACTCTCTGCATGCCAGAGTCTGGGAAGACTGAATTGCAGATTCAGTCTTCCCAGCCTGGTCCAGGTCTACAATTTTGTTTCTGGTGTCATTTGACAGCTCTTTGGTCTTGGCCATAGTGGAGTTTGGAGTGTGACTGTTTGAGGTTGTGGACAGGTGTCTTTTATACTGATAACACGTTCAAACAGGTGCCATTAATACAGGTAACGAGTGGAGGACAGAGGAGCCTCTTAAAGAAGAAGTTACAGGTCTGTGAGAGCCAGACATCATACTTGTTTGTATGATTTCCAGAAATCAAATACTTATTTTACAGAGGAATTTATCAATAAATTCATTAAAAATCCTACAATGAGATTCTCTGGAATTTTCTTTTTCATTTTGTCTCTCATAGTTGAAGTGTACCTATGCTGAAAATTACAGGTCTCTCTCATCTTTTTAAGTGGGAGAACTTGCACAATTGGTGGCTGACTAAATACTTTTTTGCCCCACTGTAAGGATGAAACACCAGGTTCACCTCAGCAGATGTCACGTCCTGGCTATGCCCCTAGCCATCTCTGCACTGAGCTGGGGCCATAGTCAGGACAGGACAAAAAGAGGTGCCTCTAGGCATCTCTATTTAAGTTTGGTCTCCCCAATTGGAGGCAGGTGCAGATCGTTGCCTCCTATTGGGGAACACATATATGTGAATGTTTGACCATACTCTGTGTGGATCATTATGGTTTCTAGTTGCTCTGTAGCCTATACCTAGTCACTGCTTTCATTTTAGTTCCTTTTACTTTAATAAAGAACTATGGCATATTACCACTCCGTCTCTGCGCCTGTGTCCTTCTACAACCAGCTGTGTGACAGCAGAGCTAGTTTGAAGTATTTAGAGATAATCTGCAGCATACACGGTATTGTGTATGCATTCCTAATTTGTGGATTTTTAATCGTGCTTCCTCACAGATTGTATTCTTAGGTAGAATAAGAAACAGATCAGAGACAGAGAAGAATCTGAGTACAGGACATGACTTCTAAACTCAGATGAAATCTGTCCATTTTGTTCAGTGTTGCTAGCAAAATCAGGGCTGTGGGTTTATTCCCACTGGTGACCAGGATGACTTAAATAAAAAAAATATCAGGCAACCTATTATTTTTATACACAAGGACCTGCACTGAAAATACTTTGTATCCCTCATATCCTCAGTTTTTAATCTGGCCATTTATCTTGAAGTGTGTATGAGTATGTCTACATGGATCATAACTGGATTACAGTACCTGTGGTTTGCGTACCCGAAAGATCCAGGTAGGCGGCACTATGACGGAGGCGTGAGCTCCCAGCAAACATGGCTCCTCAATCTGCTGCATCATGAAGCATGCCACCTTGTTGTGATACTGACCAGAGAAGACAGTAACGGTAAGACGGTAAAAGAAATGTAACCATACTGAAATGTATTGACAGCGCAATGGCTTTAAAGATATACCATATATGATAAAAACATTGCTAATAATCAGTGGAGTAAAACCAGATAATATACTAGGTTCTGATTTGGCACAACATTCAGTTGTAAGAACCCCCTGACACATTTATATTTTTCCAAAATTTGTGGATAAATATAATTTTTAAATGTAATAATTTATAAGCCCAAAAGAGGAAAGGCTATGGGTATAAATCAAGATTGTCTGTAACAGTTGGTACTTACTGCCTGTTTGCACCAGGAACAGCTGATTGCAACAATATCTTTATTATGAAATGAGAACTTCTGCTGGAAACCCTGTATGGGAACAAGTAACACATGTTACAAATGGACACAAACCCAGGACTGAATGGTATACAGGCATTCTTCAGACCAAGTGGCAGCCAGATGTTTCACCACCATATTAATGGGATGCATTTGAATATGATGAGGCAAGGGAGCCCAGTGGCTGACTGTGAGCCAGTATGGTGTGAATTGGTACGAAGGGAAACATACTGCAGAATTCTCTAATATATGAAAATGCCTGTTCCCAAAATTGCAAAAAATTAATAAAAAGCAATTACTAAAAATCAATATTATATTCATATTGTCCACATAAACATCACTGAGTAGGCCATCCTTAAAGGAAATATCAGAAAATATTTGCTAACATAAAGGAAATATTTGCTAAAATGCACCAATAGGAACTTGTTAGTAGTCTCTGCCAGCCCGTTGGGTTGTTCCTCTATGTTTCAGGCATGCAAACATCATGGGTTCATTATTAATATTTGACTTAAGTATCTGAAGTTTAATCAGTAGTGTCTATATGTGAATCTATGGTCGGGAATGTTCCTCACTGACCTTCCCACACTGTCGACACTTCCCTGTCTCCCGCCTCCTATGGACCCAATGGTGACGGACAACATTGGGCTGGAATTCAGGAAATGTTGTTTAGTCAATGTCAAATATTGATCCATAGAAAGAGCATAAAAGACTAACTGCAACAACATGGTCCAGGGAAAAAAATATATACACTGACCTCTCGAATGCTTCGAGATCCGGGTTCCCTAAATGATGGTTTACATTTAAAATTGATCTGTGGAGAGAAAATCCAACATTGGTCAAAAAAATAAAAACATTCATAGTTATGTTGAATATCTGACCATGTTTACACTAACCTTTTCTAGCTGCTCAATGCACATGCTGTGAACTGCAATTTTGCAGCCAGCACATTTCTTCCTCGCCACTGACTTTTGCTGTGGTAGAATCACAGACAATGTTTTTACTTGGCCAATGCCAATTAAATGAAAAAAACAGAACTTCTGTCGTATTAAAAATGTACTAACAGGAATGTCTAAATCAACTAAAAGGCCATTGAATCACAAGGATTAGTCTTTTATAGAACGACAGATGGTGCTCAAAGACAGCATTTTGAACTTCAAGAGTCGAGTGGGTAAAAGCTTACCATTGTCTTTGCGACGCAGTACTGCTCCCCTACGTAACAGATGTCTCCTGAGACACTGGTCTCAAACCAGATATGGTCTCCAAACTGGGCATTATCCTGAGGACCAAAAACAAAAAGTTAGTTACCAACATCAGAAGCTTATCTGATTAATAGTTCATTTTATTTTTATTACATGAAGATACTTGGGCCACAAACCCGATGCCACCAATTTCTGTCTCACATTTAGGTACGATTTTAACCTTAAAACACATTTGAAACACATGAAATCTTTGATTTTTTACTTTTCACGCCTTTTCCACAAAATGTTGTAGTATTCATTTGTACTTAAAACCTTGTATGATTACTGCAATTTTCAGTGGGTTCTGGAGAGTTGAAGATCACGACAGGCATCCTCCAAGACATCCGGTGGCAAGTAATTTAGCTAATTTTTTACAGTGCTGTCTCAACCAGAAAGTCAGTGGAGCCTTAGTAAGCTCTCTTGACTAGCAATGTTAGTTCAGCCTGCAAGAGACCAACCTATCTGAAAGTTGCTACAGCTTAATAAGTCAATCAATATTGGTTAGCTGATGAGGCAAGCCAATATGCAATACCTGATGAAACTCACGGTCACAGCAAGTAGCAAAGTCAAGGCTTCAACCTAGACTAAGTGGGACAGCAAAAAACACGTCTTCCACATTGATTTTCTCTTGTTCCAAATCTTGTTCTTTGAGGTTCTATAAGGACTATAGCACTACGCAATATCTAGTAGCTCTGTTTTTTCTGGTTTTCAATTGGACCTTAAAGTGATTATGTACCAGAGGCTGTACTTACACTCCAGTCAACTGTGTTACAGTTTTCTCGCAGTGGGACAGCCTTGCCTGGGGCTGAGGAGCTGGGCTGGGCAGCCAAATGCTGGAGGCCTGACTTAGCAATGGCTTTCCTGAAACAATACAAGACAGAAATAACCAGGCCTTTAAAAGGATCTACAGTATGGTATGCTACAAACCAACAACGCAGAGAAACTTATTTCTTAAGGTTATACAACAAAATAAATGGAACACTCAATAGAAGTACCGTGAATAATTTAAATCATCAGGCCATGTACATTTAAAAAATCCATTAAGGACACATTTGACTTCATTTGTGCGTGGCCAGTTTTTTATATATTAGTGGTGACCAAACATTTCCACAAGAACAATAAAAATAGGTAAATTTGACATTTCCTCGGTCCCTTGAGTAAAAAATAGCTATTTTTGGTTTAGGGCTAGGTTATCTAATAAAATGAATACTTGGAATTGGGGTTAGAATTAGGAGTGGTTGTAGAATCAGGAGTTGGGTTTGTGGTTAGTTTTTTTTTTATTAAGCTAATGGATTTTGAGTGGTAATAATGATTGAGGTCCCCACAATGATAGCACAAGGTAAAATGCGTGTGTGTTCAAAATCTACCTCAGCAACCATATAAACATTGTGAGTCAGTCCACCTTTCTCATGAGACCATCTTCTCAGGCCCAAGGCTTGGAGACTGGATGATAGCCTAGCAACACTAACTGAGAGATCAATAATGTAGCAATGTGTTACTCAGCTCCAACCAGTTAGCACGTCTTTGTAAGCGGTTTCACTAATGAGGGATACATGGAGGTTGTGTCTATGGGTTGGGGAATGGCAAGGACAAAACAGTTGGTAGGAATACAGCGTCGTCCATGAAAAACAGTGAAAAAAGTTTTGTTGTTTAGGCTCTGTACCCTGGCATATTGGATTTAAAATCAAACATTGACTAAAGGGTTAAAGTGCAGAATGTCCGATATAATTTGAGGGTATTTACATACATAAACAATGGATTGTGTAGGAATTACAGCTCATTTTAGATATAGTATCTCATGTTATGGGACCAAAAGTAATTGGACAACTGGATGATCCGCTGTTTCTTGGCCAGTTGTATCTTTGCATCATTAGTTCATTCACAAAATAGCTAGCAAAAACCCTAGAGGTGATTATAGGTGTTCCATTTGCATTTGGAATGTTGTTGATTTCTCTTCAACAGGAGGAGTATCAATGCCAGAAAAGAAATATCAACTTGTACACATCCAGAACACTAGGATGGATGCATAGATGTACAACCAGTATCATAAAGTGAAGACTAAACCAGCATATCCTTAGAGTTTACCACAAGTTGCAAACCACTGATAAGAATCAAGAATGACCAAGTTATAGTTTGGGGCAATAATTCCTACACCGTTTATGGATCTAAATACTTTCAAATGTACCTTTATAGTCTTCACTTTAACATCTTCGTCATTGTTTTATTTAAAATACAGTGTGCTGGAGAATAGCTAAAACAAACAACAAAACTCCTGTTACTTTCCAAATACTAATTTGATCTATGTCAGGTTCACTAGGACATGAGAACTTTGGAAATATTACAATTCACAAAAATGTTTGTTTTGCTTTTTGTCACATTGCATCATTTAAAAGAAAATCCCTAATGTTCCTAATATTACTGTCTGGAACATTCTTAGAAGGGAATAAGGCTGGGTATTCTATGGAACATTTTGTAACAGCTGATATTCCTACCCTGTTGTACATATTTTTGAAAGAAGAAAACACCACCAACAGTCTTGGCAGCAACCAAGAACAAAATCATTGTGACACTACTCATGACTCACAAAAGCACACAAAGCCAGCTACCTTAGATACTCATATGCGTTATGATGGAAGAACACCAACAAAGATGAAAGCCTGTCTGATGAAGGTTATGGACTACATACAGAAGGAAACCACTCCATGTCTCCAGACGGGGGTCATAGTAGGCTCCCAGGCCGGGGCTGAGCGACCCAGCTGATTGGCTCCCGCAGAAGGCAGGGTGGTTGAAATAGACTGTTGACCTGCGGCGGCTAGGAAGCGGAGGCCCCCTGCCTGGCCAGGGGCTTCCCGCCTTGGAGATGGTCGAGATTCGCCGCCTCCTTGTCTGGCTGGAGCGCCCGCAGAAGCGGCCATACGGCGTGGCATCACCCTGTGAGAGGCGCGATGAGTTCCTCCGCAGGCAGCGTGGGGCACGTATTAGGGGTCGAGACGATGAAGCCCTCTCGGCCACTGCCTCCAGCGGTGAGGGGGAATGCTGGGTGAGCCACCAGGAAGTGTCCTCAATTTCTCTGTCAGATACATCCACCTCCTCTGCCAGAATGTCGTTGTCGGCCTTCGAGAGCTGACTGTCTCCAGAAAGGCTTTGGCCGTCGTCGCTGCTGTCACCATCCGAGTGAAGAGTGCTGGTGCGGGAAAGGGCCCTGCTGGCATCTCCGCTGCCCCTAATCTCAATCTGCTGTTCACCAGTGGACAGCCCCAGGTTTCCACCTCCACCCTCCTCCTCCTCAGTCATCTGGATGAGGCTGGCCAGCAGCATGGAGGGCCCCAGCAGGTGGGTGTCGATCGTGCGCAGATTGCCGGCCAGCTTGCGGCGACGTACGGCAAAGCGTGGGTTCATGCTGGGCGTGGTGGTGCTAGAGCGTCTCCGGACACGGCCACCAGAGGACGAATTGCTGTAGCTGACCACCTTGGCCAGTCGGCCACCACCTGCGCAGCGCCCCCCTGCCAGCGGGAGCCCCTGAAGCTGCACACTGGAGCGACGCCGTTGGGCCAGAGCGGCTGATGGGAGGCCAGCGCTAGAGCGCCGGCGAGCCTTACTGGTTGGCACAGCGACACTGGGGCGACGGTTACTGCAGCAGTAGTCCAGCTCTGCCTCATCCTCGGCCTGTGAACTCGTCTCCTTTCTCTTGAAGTGGCGGCGGAAAAAGGTATCCATGGTAACCCGAGGTTAACTTATTTTTTTTAATACTTCTTTGTGGCTGTTGGCACAAAAAGGAATCCATGAGCTTGAGTTACAGGATAAAGCAACACTACCTACTTCTATCTTGAGAAAGCCTGGAAATACCGGTAAGCGAAGGAGAAACGATACAGGCCTATCAAATGCAGGAAGCTGAACAATGCCAACCAGGCCACAGACAGATCATAGATAAATGAAGACCTTTCAGTGAATGTGACTCATTAACACAATATACTATCTTACGTGAACAAAAACCTTATGGACAGCTTGCCACAACTGAAACGGATACTGTCTTTAGGCCCATCTACCAAAGGGGCTGTTACCTCAACCCCATACACTCCACTTGTCATAAATACTACTTTCTGGAAGCCAGAAAAGACAAGGATGGATAACGATCACTTCATATTCACACACATGCGTCCATATTTATAGAGCTCTTCATGTACCTGGCATTTGACTAGATCAGTAAAGGTCAGGAAGTCAAAACGTGACTACGCACCATGTTAACTGTTATCGTTCTCCTAATCGTAAAAGTTCTTAGATGGCATTACACCTACTGTCTAATAAAGGTCTACCAGTTTAGAAGAGGAAATACACAACTGAATACTTCAATATGTGATGTAAACCGACAAATGCATGTTCCAAATGTTGCAAATGACAAAACCAACAGAAATAGCAACATTTTATGAAATATGTCGTTAAACAATCTGGGTGATCCGTCGTTATAGCCCGTGGCCACTTTAAGCCCTGATGTTCACACAGGGCCCCCGTCAAATGCTAAACCCTCCCTTTGATCCACCTCGTTGCTCGCTCCATTGAAAAAGTACACACATTAAATTAAATAGGTTTTTCCCTGTACAAAGGACCAGGGCAGAAGGGGTTGGGAATGAGGACCAGGCACAACAAGAGCCGTGAATAATGTGGAAAATAGGAGGGTGGGCTGGAGCTATTTCCGCTGTGAGGCAAGGGTGAATGGACTGGCAACGAGGACAGAGGACAGGGCATTGGGGTTGGCGGACGGATGGAGTAAACAGATAAAAAGAATAATTAAGCTGCAAATAGAAAACCATTGCAGTGTTAACATTGTCAGAGTAGTGACCAAAAGGTGTCACTGGCCTCAGTCAACTGTATGACCAAAGAAGGAGCGACTGTTGGGTTTTTCTTGCATCATCAGCTACCAGGTTACATCACAGAGGTGTTACTCAAGAGCAGTAGAAGTGGAGTTGCAACGTTTGGCCTACTTTCTCAATTCTATGATTAGCTCCATTACCTTCAAGCCAGGAGAAACTGGCTTTGGTTCTGGTGCTAGGCTACTGCCTGGGTAACGCCCATACAGACCCTACACCAGGGAGAAAGATGAAGAACAGCTTAAAACAAGCAAACATGTTTTTATGAAAAGCATCTTTCATGAAAAAAGGCCAGACTTTAAAAAGGATAAAATAAGTTCAGCACTCTGAGACACTTTATGAATACAGATCCTGGTTTCCATCCAACCTATTTATGATTTAGGATGTCACATAATAATGCCAGGTCCCGTAGAAAATCTGTCTGTAGACTTTTGAATTGTTGACAAGAATGCTCTAGACAACCTAAGTTCTCTTTCTGTCTGTCTGTCTACATTATGTGATAAATGGAGGTTAAAATACACAAATGAATAATACATTGAAATAGAATGGACAGCAGGTATTAATCTTGTCCTCCCTCTACAATTCTGAAATTGTGCAGTTTAGGATCAGGATGTAAATAACTATATTCTATACAGGATTCTAAGCTGGTATTTTCTACAAGAAGCATATCTGTCCATAAATAAAAAAGTCTGGAAGCACACAAATACATTTAGGAGCAATATTATGGAAATGTAACTGACTAATCACAACAATTATGTACATTAACAGAACTACGGTTTCCAAACTTTTTTGGACTGTTTTCTTAAAGAAAGGAAACGTGATAAATGTAGCCTACTGCAAATAACTAGATCTTAATTATGTTCTGTTTGCAGTGTAGCAGGTTCTGTACAGTTGCTGCACTGAGGTTTACGGATTTCGCACGGGCAAACCTGGTAGCACCTATCAGTTGATGATCCCAATTGATGGGTACCACTGTATTTGGAAGCATTAACAACATGCTGAAAATTATTCACAAGACATCATGGTAGGTTGTGCTTTTAAGCCATTACCAATTAGTAGCTGAACAGTGGTGGGATCTTACCTATGATGCTTAGATTAGATAGCAGCTGCCTGACACGTGAGAATTTGGGGTGGAACACTTGAAGACTGCATGTACTTCAGACAGGGTCAATGAAACACACAGACACGTGCTTGGCTTTGATTCATTTCCGCTGCGCAGGGTAACTGATATAAAAAAGCAGCACAGACCCTTTTTTGGTGTAGAAATACACTAAATACACATGACGCATGTGCAAACACTTAATAAAATTGCACACATACATTTTTAGATTAATATATATTTGAAATTGTCACACTGTAGAGCCCTGGTATATTGAAATGTAAATACAATATAGAGAACTATTGTGCAAAGTGAGCCGCCTAATTCTCTTTCCATAAATATCAGTCTTATTTTGTCATGATGACCAATGGTTTGCTGTCAGTTGAAAAATTAAAATGATCTGGGTTTCATCCATAAATATTTAATAATGTTGGCAAGCCTACCTGCATTGTAACCGGGTGCCAGCTGTAGGCTAGAGTGCCAGATGAGCACATTGTTTGTATTCAGCCTTTATAATTTTCAGGTGAATATTCTAAAGAATGAACATTTCTATCTATACTTCCTGCCTATTCAACTGTCCAGCCAGCACTGTTAACACGCCACATTTAAAGATCAAATCTAGGCAAAACATTTGGAGGCCATGGCAGGGATAGAGCACGATAAGGACCTCTCATGTGACTGCTTTGTCTCACTGTCATTAATAAGAAGAGAAAACTACATCTGCCAAATGTCCTTCAAATGACCCCGGTATTATAAGACACCACTGGCTCTCTTCAGTGTGAACCTGGCTTGGCAATGGTTCATCAGCTGGGCCTGCATAGACCCATCATTCACAAATGGAGGGGCAGGTACTTAAGGCCAAAACGAAACTGGCCTGCTAGTCATGGAACCACACCCAGTGGTCAACACCACTATGAACAAAACACTGACAAAATAGCAGGCTAGCTGATAAGGATCACACTACCAACAACAGTGGAACAGAGTGGATTCTCTCATATGTAGTTCCATTTTAACACATACAGTGGATATAAAAAGTCTACACACCCCTGTTAAATGCAAGGTTCTTGTGATGTAAACAAATGAGAGAAAGAAAAATCATGTCAGACCTTTTTCTACTTTTAAGGTGACATATAATGTGAACAATTCAATTGAAAAACAAACTGAAATCTTCGAGGGGGAAAAACTAAAACTAAAAACCTTACAATAACCTGGTTTCATAAGTGTGCACACCCTCTTATAACTGGGTATGTGGCTGTGTTCAGAATTAACCAATTACATTCAAACTCATGTTTAATAGAATTCATTACAGACCTGCCATCATTTGAAGTGACTCTGATTAATCACAAAAAAGTTCAACTGTTCTAGTAGGATTTTCCTGACATTTTCTTAGTTGCATCTAAGAGCAAAAGCAATGGTCTGCAGAGAGCTTCTAAACCATCAGAGGGATCTCATTGTTGAAAGATATCAGTCTGAAGAAAGGTCTAAAGAATTTCCAAAGCATTAGATATACCATGGAACACAGTGAAGACAGTCATCATCAAGCGGAGAAAATATGGCACAACAGAGACAATACCAAGAACTGTACATCCCTCCAAAATTGATGAAAAGACTAGAAGAAAATGGTTCAAGGATGCTTCCAAGTGGCCTACAGCAACATTAGGAGCTGCAGGAATTTCTGGCAAGTACTGGTTATGTGCAACAAACTCCCATATTCTTCAGATGAATGGGCTATGGGGTAAGTCTCCCAAAAGCACATGGTAAAATGTGTTATGGTTTGATAAATCCAAGTTTTAACTTTTTGGCCATAATTCCAGGAATATTTGTTGCAAAAACAACCCTGCACATCACCCAAAGAACACCACAACCACAGTGAAGTATGGTGGTGGCAGCATCATGCTTTGTGGTGTTTTTTTTCCCAGCTGGAACCGGGGCCTTAGTCAGGGTGGAGGGAATTATGAACAGTTCCAAATACCAAGCAATTCTGGAACAAAACCTTCAGGCGTTTGTTAGAAAGCTGAAGAGGAAGTTCACCTTTCAGCACAACAACGATCCAAAGCACACATTTTGGAATGGCCCAGCCAGAGCCCAGACCTGAATCCAATTGAACATCCGTGGGGTGATCTGAAGAGGGCTGTGCATGGATGTCCTCGCAATCTCACAGATTTGGAGCACTTTTGCAAAGAAGAGTGGACAAATATTGCCACGTCAAGATGTGCCATGCTAATAGACTACTACACAAAAAGACTGAGTGCTTGAATAAAATCAAAAGGTGCTTCAACAAAGTATTAGTTTATGGTTATTGTGAGTTTGTAAAGATTTCAGTTAGTTTTTTAAATTGAATTGTTCACATCATAGGTCACATTAATGGTGGAAAAAGTTCTGACATTATTTATCTTTGTCTCATTAATTTACATCACATAAACCTGGCATTTTACACAGGGGTGTGCATTTTAACGATGGCTCGTTATCTTAGTTCAACTAGCCCCACGGTAACTGAAATTCATTATGCTTATTTTGGAATGAAGCAGTGGACCTTCAGTGTCCAGTGAATTTGTGCACCAAACGCCATTTTACAGAAGATCCAATCCCAGGTGGACAGTGGATGAAGCAGTTATTTCCGGACCATGCTTGTGTCCCAGGAAACTACCAAGTCAAAGTGGATAGATACCCAAAATAGACACCATCAGAGACACCGTTTCCACTAATTTAACCATATTTGTCTGAAGAATTAGGCCAGTGCAGAGGTAATGCATCTGTATAAGAATAGGCTTTAAAACCCAGGCAAGCACACACATTCACATAGAGTGATCCATCACTTCAGTTCGTTCACAAATGGGATTCAACCTACCACACTTCACGATGTTAGCACTTGATATCATATAGAAAAACTATTTATTCAAATATCTACTTCCTGGCTACTGACGTGGATCAACAACTTATGCCCTGGTCAGCTGTAACATTTACATTCAATCAATGATAGCACCTAGACAACTGCGTCTGCCTTTGTGGTGAGCCTTGCGATAGGCAGCACTCTAGTAAATGAAGCCCGGAAAACCTGCAGCTACTCCTGGTTATCGCCATGGTTGCGTTGTGACGATGGCGACGGGGGATTAACACAAGGCCTCTCTGAGCTGTACTGACTGATAGGAACTGCCCTATTTTTAGCTCTTTCAGTTCTCTCTCATTTGCTCACTAGTGGCTACACCTGCATCTGATTTAACTCAAAAGCCACTGGACATGAAAGTTGAGTTTTGATGTTTGAAGCATTTTTTGGGGGCTTAATCTCTAATTAGGTAAGTGAATGATTAGCATCCCTGTTTGGTCTTGTGCTTAAAATAGCCTTTCATATTACGTGTGTGAGGGACTGCCCAAATCTTTTAACTTACCACAATTAATCCCTTATCTGCTGAGTCAATGAGTAAGCAGTTATTATGTTGCCTAAGGCTTTCTATGACACATTATTTTGCATGCACTTTACATGCATGTAAAATAAGGTAAAATTATATTCTTTCACTTTACATGCACATTTTTAGCTCGGTCAGTAGAGCATGGCGCTTGGTGCTCATTTTGCTCAGTCAGTGAGCATGGCGCTTGGTGCTCATTTTGCTCAATCAGTAGAGCATGGCGCTTGGTGCCCATTTAGCTCAATCAGTAGAGCATGGCGCTTGGTGCTCATTTAGCTCAGTCAGTAGAGCATGGCGCTTGGTGCTCATTTTGCTCAATCAGTAGAGCATGGCGCTTGGTGCTCATTTAGCTCAGTCAGTGAGCATGGCGCTTGGTGCTCATTTTGCTCAATCACTAGAGCATGGTGCTTGGTGCTCATTTAGCTCAGTCAGTAGAGCAGGGCGCTTGCAGATTATGAACCATAACCAATGTAGGACATTTTATTCACCGAGTCCCTCTGGACAAATGTAAGTTACTGTAGATAACAGTTTTCACTGGTTACTTAAACTGATTACATCAATTAGTAAAATGTAATTACTCTTACTAGGTTGTGGTCATCCCACCCAGCCATCTTCAGATGAAAACCCAAAATGGCAAAATTGTAACTAAACTAAACTATGAGCGTTACTGACTAGTAAGTTCAGTCATCATGATTAGAAAAGACAAAAAATAGGTCAATATAATCATTCTCCATCTCTTTGTTCACTATAGAATTCACTATAGAAAACGTAAAACTACAGTATGCAGCTATAATGGCACATCAGCATAAAAAAATGCACAAAACATGCTAGTGAGATCGGAAGATCTGAAACGTATTTGTTCAGCTTAATTTCTCGCTATTCGATCAACCAGAAAGTCAGCCAATGCTAATAAGCACAATTTAGTGAGTGTAGGGAAAACACTGCCGCCAATGCCTCCCTCCACTTCAGGCCTTACTGATGACCATGTGATGGTTCATTGCACCATTCCCTGTAAACTCTAAAGACCATAGTGCAGGAAAATCCAAAGAGGTCAGACGTTTCTGGAACGACCAGGTCTGGCACAAAAAATAACATCACTTAGATCATGCATCTAACCTATTACATCATCAACTAAACCCCTAGACCATGTCTGCATGCTTTCTATATTGAGCTGGAGTCAATTAATTTGCTTGGTTTGGCAATTTCTGCAGAAGAGATGGTGTATCTAATAAAGTGCATAGTTTGTTTACTTGACATGTATCCAAAAGTATAACTGACAAATACTTAAAATTGGCATATCAAAGACATTTTGGGTATTATCAGGCCTCCTTAAGACTCTTTAATGTTTCTTCAGGTACCACAAAAACATCAAACCTGTGTCATGAAGTTAACTATTTGCTCAGTTATTATGATTGCATACATTTATGTGGCTCTCTAGTAGCTTTAGACTATACTTATACAGAGACATTTGATTTGAGTAGCCAATGCAGCCAAAAAATTGATTTTCCTGTTATAGTTTTACACAGAAATTGAAATAACTATGATCTGTTGAGGTGGAATAGACCATTTTGCCTACTATGTGATGTCACAGCTATGATGTGACGTGTTCATCAGGGCATGGGGTTGGGCTTTGGACTGCTCCATCAGCCAATTAGGATTATATAAGTAAATATCTACCAAAATTAACAATAAACATAAATGTTATTATTCTGAAAAGAAAAAAGTTTCAAAATAGATTACTGCCACACATCCAGTTAGTTTTGCAGACTTCAATCTAACTGAAGGCTTACTTAGTGAGTCCTTTAACACTCAATACTTTGCTAGTCTGTAACCAGAATATATGACTAGTGCACTGGGTTAATTACTGGTGGGGTCATCTCGGGGGCAGGAAACCGAAATCTCCATCTGTGATTTATGATTGTCAATACCCTACTGATAAATAACCTAACATCATTTCCATCATCTTTACCAGCGATTGTTACTTAGTGTTTGAAAAATCTACACTGAAAAGTCTTCACACATTCGAGACCAACTTTCAAGAACAATTATTTTGCAGCCAATACATCTATCAAGTGACAAGAACATACTCTAAGCATCACTTACAATACTAAGTACTGCATTTACATTTTGATTATTTTCTTAAATTATTTTTTTATTATTTTTAAACAGACACAATTTAAACTCAAATGAAATGCATATAAGCTGTATGAGCTAAACTTCAATAAAACCATTAAAAAAAATCACACTACTACATTTCAAACAACAATTCACTGAATGCTCTAGATTTGCTTAAGAAAAAGCAGTAGTAGTATACAACCTGAGTCCTGAGATGAAAGCACTCAATCGGAAGGATGAGCTTCTCTGTGGTCAGACGTGGCATTAGAAACACAAACCCATGACATCGGGAAGAATGGGGGTGATATGAGGGAGGGGTGGGATAGAGTGGGAGAAATAGAAAGGGAGGGAGTACAGAGAAAGACGAAAGGAGGAGGGCTGATCTAAGAGTGGAGGGTGTGATCGATTGCCCCCTCTGTGAGTCCTGTCAGTGGGAGAAGGTAGAGAGGAACACTAAGCTGGTGATTTAAAATAACTCTGAGAGATACAGTAACAGGATAAACTAACTCTGTAAGCTTGTGATCCACATACACACACACAAGGCTATAAAAACAAAAAAACACCAATCACCTGGCATACTTTTGGGAATAGGTACTGTGTTACTAATACAAATGGTTTCCTTGTCACATGACCTACATCCAGTTCCACATCCTATATCCATACTTACATTTAATATTAAGTATGCATATACAGTTTACAGTCCTTCTGGTCTACTGACATGGGCCTACCAGCTATATACTCTAAACTGGATCTGAACTAAATAGCAGTTGTGGGTTTAACACTATTGTTGTGCTATCTCTACAAACTAAATGTATTTGTACCAGACCTGACAACAGCAGCTGGGTGTTTATTGTGAACTTTTTTCTCTTGGGCCACACTTCACTCCTCCCCTTACCAGATAAGTAAAACCTGGTTGCAGCCACTCCAACGCTCTCATGTAACGCATATCATTACCACTTCAAGGCCTCTCACAATGTTGCATTATGGATCAGTTGGCCTAAAAAAAGGAAGGCGTTTGAATTTTAAGTTGGCAAGAATACAATGAGTCGGCGTGTATTCTGACAGAAATCAAATCATTTTCTCACAGCAAAACAGACACTTTCAAATAGGGTGCTTGATTGAGTTTCCCCTCTGCCACTCAGTACTACATCGTATCCAATTAGCAAGTACAAAGGTAGAATTTACACATATGTCTAATTAATAGCTTTAGTGAATAATAGACAGCTATTGGCTGTGGTGGCTGTTACCATGGAGGTGTTGTACTGTGTACCAAATCACATCCCTAATCCCAATAGAGAGTACACTACTGTTTGTTTTGAGTGTGCATGTATATATAAGTATTATATATATTTTTTTTTTAAAAGGGCCTATTGGGATTTAACTGCACACCCACCTAAGGGCCTCTAAATCAACAGTGAATTTGTTTTTGTATTTGGAGCATAAGGCAATAAAAAGCTGACCAGGTGTTTTTAAGGTGTGCCGCTTGCCCCTTATTCAAATAAAAAATATATTCTAATAACTGGAAACAAAACAAAGAAAGTATAAAGCTCCTCAGGCATCATGTTAAAGACACACAATAATATCTGGGATTATGGAAATCGAATTTAGGCAAAGTATATGGCCCAGACTTGCTTCAAATTACACAATCACACGTTTGACACAAATGTGTGGTACAAAGGAAATTTAAAAAGAGTGTCAGAGATTTTGTACATTTGTGCCTTTATTTTCTACACATTTTAGGTCATGTTTTCTTGACGTTTCATTGTGACTTTTATTTTGAAAGTAGCAATTGTGTCTACTCAATCTGGCACAGTGACATTATAACAAATGTGCGCGAGCAAGGACAAAACAGGTAAACTGAGTACTGAGAAAATAATGTGAAAATTAGCATCTAGCTCAAAAGCAAACAAGGTAATTACTTAAAACATTGATTTATTTTAATGTTTAAAATGTATCAAACAAACCTTTTGCAAAGGTTAGGAATGTATTTTTACCTGTAGTCTATAGTCTATGAAGGCTAATAACTAGCAAATCTCCCGCCACATTGGATTTGACATAATACTCAAAGATCTTCAAAACTCTGTCCTGTACGGTAGGGTGAAAAGAAGGAGGCCAATACTCAAAAAAAGCACTCCAAAGTCTCGTTTGGAGAAAAAAAAGCCACTTGAGATGTGGCAAAATGTTCTGTGGCCTAACATAAATAAGTTTTACATTCAACTCTAAACGTAACACCACCCATAAAATAAAGCATAGTGGTGGCAGCATCCTGTTACGGGGATGTTTCTCAATATCAAGGGCTGGAGCATTTGTTGGTATTAAAGGGAAAATGTAATTAAGCAATGTATAGAAAGGAAAACCTGAAGCCATCTCCAAGAAAGGATGACTTTTCACATTTCAGCATGATGAAAAGATGAGGCACGCAGGCAAAGAGGTGGTTAAGGGATGGAATGGAAAATGTCATCGAGTGGCCCAGTCAGAGCATGAAAAACAATGGTGAAATAATGCCAAATCTAGGTGTGCAAAATTAGGGGAGATCTATCCCAAATAACTCACAGCTGCAATTACAGCTAAAGGGCTTTCCACCTACTACTGACAGCTTCCACCAACGTTTAGCTGATAAGGTGGAGACTTAGTTTTGTACTTTTAATGAAGAAAATCCCTTTAAGTGTTGAGTACATAAGTGGGGGAAGAAATCATAATTTGACTGCATGAAACAGAGCTCCTGACACGACCAAATGCAGTATGCGGTAAAAGCAAGTAAGGCAGCCCTATTTGGACAGTCAGCAAGATACTTTGAGTCATTGCTAATTTCTTCTAATCCCCTCCTGTTAGAACTAGCTCCTTTAAATGTTTAATTTATTTCGTATTTGGTTCTCCTGTAAGTAATACAGGGGTCCAGTTCCGGAGAGCCTCGTCGCATTGGATTTTATTTCACCCTAGAAAACTGACACGACCACTGCACAAGTGAGACGGACATAGTATTTGCCATAATGAGATAACATTTCTATGAGGAGTGGAGACAAGAGCCTCATGGCCATAAATGATTTACAGTAGCCAAGTTCTTTCCACATAACGTTACAGTAGACATACTAGGGCCTGACATTAACGATTGTCCGCTTGTCTGAGAAGTAAAAAAAAAAAATGTCAGACAAGAATGTAGGCTTGTAGGCTTGTCTGAATTTGCAACAGACTTCATTTTCAAACCCATTCGCAAACCTCTTCACCATCATCTGCAAACCTCTGGCTCTTAAAATGGGAGCTGACATTTTATGTCATATCTGATATTTACAAGTGGCAATATGAAAGAGTTTGACTCTACTAACATATATACAAGCTGAGATTAGCATGTCATTTCCCTACGTGGCTCAATGTAAAATTCCAATCTCTCCCTTAATGGAAATACATTTCTTATTTGAGAAATACTTTGGTGTGTCATCTAGAAGTTCTCCCACTTAAAAAGATGAGAAAGGCTTGTAATTGTCATCATAGGGACACTTCAACTATGAGAGACAAAATGCGGGGGGAAAATCCAGAGAATCACATTGTAGGATTTTTTATGAATTTATTGGTAAATTCCTAGGTAATATAAGTATTTGGTCACCTACAAACAATCAAGATTTCTGGCTCTCACAGAAATGTAACTTCTTCTTTAAGAGGCTCCTCTGTCCTCCACTCATTACCTGTATTAATGGCACCTGTTTGAACTTGTTATCAGTATAAAAGACACCTGTCCACAACCTCAAACAGTCACTCTCCAAACTCCACTATGGCCAAGACCAAAGAGCTGTCAAAGGACACCAGAAACAAAATTGTAGACCTGCACCAGGCTGGGAAGACTGAATCTGCAATAGCTAAGCAGCTTGGTGTGAAGAAATCAACTTTGGGAGCAATTATAAGAAAATGGAAGACATACAAGACCACTGATAATCTCCCTCGATCCAGGGCTCCACGCAAGATCTCACCCCGTGAGGTCAAAATGATCACAAGAACGGTGAGCAAAAATCCAATAACCACACGGGGGGACCTAGTGAATGACCTGCAGAGAGCTGGGACCAAAGTAACAAAGGCTACCATCAGTAACACACTACGCCGCCAGGGACTCAAATCCTGCAGTGCCAGACGTGTCCCCCTGCTTAAGCCCGTACATGTCCAGGCCCGTCTGAGGTTTCCTAGAGAGCATTAGGATGATCCAGAAGAGGATTGGGAGAATGTCATATAGTCAACTTTTTGGTAAATACTCAACTTGTCATGTTTGGAGGAGAAAGAATGCTGAGTTGCATCCAAAGAACACCATACCTAATGTGAAGCATGGGGGTGGAAACATCATGCTTTGGGGCTTTTTTTCTGCAAAGGGACCAGGACGACTGATTCGTGTAAAGGAAAGAAAGAATGGGGCCATGTATCGTTAGATTTTGGGTGAAAACCTCCTTCTATCAGCAAGGGCATTGAAGATGAAACGTGGCTGGGTCTTTCAGCATGACAATGATCCCAAACACACCGCCCGGGCAACGAAGGAGTGGCTTCGTAAGAAGCATTTCAAGGTCCTGGAGTGGCCTAGCCAGTCACCAGATCTCTACTCCATAGAAAATCTTTGGAGGGAGTTGAAAGTCCGTGTTGCCCAGCGACAGCCCCAAAACATCACTGCACTAGAGGAGATCTGCATGGAGGAATGGGCCAAATTACCAGCAAAAGTGTGTGAATACCTTGTGAAGACTTACAGAAAAGGTTTGACCCCTGTCATTGCCAACAAAATATTGAGATTAACTTTTGTTATTGACCAAATACTTATTTTCCACCATAATTTACCAATACATTCATTAAAAATCCTACAATGTGACTCTCTTGTCTTTTTAAGTGGGAGAACTTGCACAATTGGTGGCTGACTAAATACTTTTTTGCCCCAATGTACCTGGCACAGTGTTTGGTATGCCAAAATGTTAGTTTGATGAACCATGGTGTTGTTATTTATGGTATATAAAATTCATATAAATGTGTCATTCCAGAACTGAGGACAATCTAGACACCAACACATTTGAAAAATGAACCCTTTATCCTATCTTTCAATTGAATACACATTTACTTTCAGATAAGACCTTATATTAATGTAAGCAACTTTAGAAATCTATCTTTCTCAACTTTTCAATAGTCTTGTTTTTTTTACTACACTGCTCAAAAATATTAAGTGAACACTAAAATCTCTAGGAAATATATTAAAGATCAAAATCTTGACTGTACATTGTGTAATTCGTCAAGAACAAAATGATGAAACAACAGTCAATTGAAACCAACTTGCCAACCGATTGAGGGCTGGATTCAAACTCACATCAAAAATCTAAGCAAACAATTGAAATCACAGGCTGTTCCAACTTGCATGAAATTCATCACGGCAACTTATAATGTGTCTCAGTAGTGTATGGCCCCCACGTGCCTGTATGCACTCCCGAAAATTTCTAGGCATACTCCTGATGAGACAGTAAACAGTGTCCAGGGGATCTCTTCCCTGACCTGGACTAGGGCATGACCAGATAGGACATGCCCATGCCCTGGTTTCTCCTCCACGCTCTTGAGACTGTACTGGGAGACACAGCAAACCTTGCGACAGCACAGGTGCTGGACTACATGTGCAAGCTAAATGGACTGCAGGTACTGCCTCATACTACCAGTAGTGACAAGGACACTAGCAAAATGCTAAACTAGAGAAGAATCAGTTAGGAAGGATAAAGAAGAGCAATTGTCTGTGCCACCACCTGCAAAACCCTTTCCTTTTTGGGTGTTGTCTTGCTGTTGCCTCTCCAGTGCACCTGTTGTCACTTTCATTTACACCAAAACAAGTGACACTGATTCACAATCGCTTATGCTTCCTAACTGGACAGATTGATAACCCTGAACTATAACTGACTTGGTGTTATACTGTGATGATTACACGTTAATGAAAAAATGTTGAGCACTATAGTATGTTAATGAGTTCCAAAATGGTTTATAGAGTTTCAGTTTGATACAGAGGAAATCTTCCAACAAATGTGACACTCTTGTGAAAAGGACAATGGCCAAAAAGTTAATGTCAAGCTCCAAGAGTCCAAGAACCATGACAACCAGAGAAAGAAGCCGAGTAACCAACCAAGAGCCTTGATTAACTAAGTCTGCCAGCTAGTGTCATTTTTCCCTATTGGGTGAATGTAATTTAACGGGTTGCCACCCTACTGTCATTCTCCGAAAATGTTTGGGGGGAAAGGGAGTTCAAATAAAATAATTGATACTCAGAATCTTCATGCCACAGCCAAGCTTTCATAGTAATACTAAAAATCATCTGACGTTGTTCAGATTATGCAATGCTACCACCTAGTGGGTCCTAGAAATAGCAGTAGAACCTGTACCTATTTAAATACATGATAGATCAAACTGTTTCCCTTTAGGGGACCGTAATAATGCTCCATTGATGTGTTAAATGTCTGAGTAAGTTTCTTGGAAAATGGGTTTAAAAGTTATGTGATCTCTACTCCACTTCCTCTTTTCTATTTTTAGACCATAACAGATGCCTTAATATACTTTCACTTGCTGTCTCTTTTGCTTTCACACTTTCTTCTCTCTGTCTTGACTTTTTACTACACATTCACTCTGTTTCTCTCCTTCATAGCTCTTTGCTGAATCTTTTCCTCAAACTGTGTAATTCCTGACCCAGACATACCCTCTCTTAATTCAGGCCATTGTAAAGATGCCCTCCCAAGTCTTCTTGTCTCAAGTTGATAATTAGGATTCTGTCTCTCTGTCTTTTCTGTTTCTGAAGTCTCTGTCTATCAAAGTCACGTCTCTGATTCTCTGTCTGACTGGTTATTAAGCAATTTTCTCTCGATGTTGGGTCTGTGTCTTATTTTAAAATACCACATCTATCCCTACTATTTCTACCACCACCATTACCAATATCCTTTTTACCACTAATTTTTAACCTACTACCAAATTAGACTATTAAACTAAAATGTTTACTATATTAGCTGTACATCTATCAAAAACCATAATGATTTAACTTTGATTATGACAACAACAAAAATAGCAAGTGTTATTACTTATTTAGACAGACTTAGACTCAGTGTTCTTGAAGCTATGGCATGTAAATCATTTAAGTGCATTAGAAGCCATTGATCCTGCAGACATTTGTTTCTTTTTTGTATAAGGGCATATATTTTAAATAACTATAGTAACATCTAATAAAAATCACTTTTCTCAAAGAATGTGCATCTGTGTCTTCCTTTTTCTATAGACAAATTATGGTCACTTGTCTGTATTTGTTCCAGATATATCTAGCTGTTTTGCATCTGACAGGGTAGAGATAATCTACCTATTTGTTTCCCTATTCATAGTGAATGTGTTTGTTTCATGTTTCCAATCTGTCAAATAGGTTCACATTTCTGTAACAATCTGCAACAAACAATAGATTTGCTATATGTTTTTAAGAGCAGACTCCTCAGGGCATAGCTATTGGGTTTCCAGTGTAATCAATTGTAGGAATGTTTTGGGGCTTATTTTGAGAGAAAAATACTAATTAGATAGAATGTCAGGAGTTATATCAGGTACTTTTGGATATTTGTCATAGTTTAACAATATTTAGAATGCAAATTTTGGTTTTCTACCAATGGTTATAATCTTAATTGTAAGTATGATGCCAGTGTAACTTCCATAGAGGGACATTCATTAATATGACATGTTTTCCTTAGGGGTTCACATTCAACATCAACCCATTCCTCTTCAGTTTCTAAAATATATTTGGTTTTGCATGAATTTGGTTTGGTGGTTGATGTATCACATATCTCATAAAAAATGTCACAGCCTTACCGACATCAGCAATGTTTTCACAAAATTGACTCTAAAGGAAATGTGTCAGTGTTAGAAATTTCAAGGTAGTGAAATGCTGTGGTGAAGTGAGTTTGGCTGTCAGGGGGCCCATCTGTACATTTTTGTTAAAATGTATCTGTGTACAGAGCTCTGTTTGTATAGTAATTTCTAAACAACATCTATCTGGCAGTGGTGAGACATCAGCATCTGTGGTGTGACAGGGAACGCACTAATGGAGGAACAATCTAGACTGAGAGTGCACGCTCAACAAAGCCAATACAAAGTGCTGAGCAGTAGGTCCCAAAGAATCCGGCAAATTTCAAGCCTTGAAAGTTGCAAAAATAAGTGTGAGCGTGCTGGATAAAGTACTTGGTCATTGTTTATTTGCAATACACCTGAAAGATATGAGATGCCCTATTGCGATTATAAACCGGTTACCAAGCCAGTTAATGGAAGGAAAATGTCCCTTTCGCTTGGACGACCAATGGAGAATTTTTTATATTAAAATATTTGGGTAGGTGACCTGAGCTAAGAGAATACATGCCCTGGATCTTCCAGCAAGTAATGATCATCAAATGTATTTATTCATATAAAAATGTGTCCACATTAAATTACAGTATGTGTTTGTGTGTTTCTTTCTCCATCGGTTTTCACACAATTTCTCTCCTACTCCATCCCTGGTACCTCTCTGTTCTCCGCCTCGCTCTGTCCTCTCTTCCTTCCCCATCCACAGCAGAGCTGCCCTCATGCTGCCCTGGTCCCCAAACACACTGGCATACTCCCAGGCCTTACTCTGTGACAATGACCCTCGAGTATAAATAGAAGCAGGACGCAGCGATGACAAAGATAGTCCAGGAAATGGGTCTGTGTAATCCCTGGTTCCTGGCAGTGTCACAGTAAGCAGTATCCACAAGTACATGGGTGTGTGTGTGTGTGTGTATTTATGCATGCTGGCAGTCTGTCAAAAGTCACTCCAATCAGGTTTCACTTTACCTCATCCAATACCTTCTGTCTGGCAGAAGGAATCCCTGATAAGCTGGGATAGTAATGGGCTTTTTATTCAAGCCCCATTAAATAGATGCATTCAAAAAGATTGGGCGTCAAAAAGTAAAATGTATTTAACTGCAACAACCAATTTATTTAAAAGAGAATGGTGACAGTCATGTTAAACTCTTTCCGGATCTGTGTATTTAAATTGAACCAATCTGTAGGTACAACCCTGTCTCAGTGCAGCAACTCCCAATAGGCTCAGGAAAGTCCAAGATTAGAGCATGCATCCTCTAACATATGCCCACCAATCGCTGTTGCTTCTTATTACACTGCTGGCTTAGTCAAGGAGACCATCTGAACAACGTGTTGGAGGAAACACTGTAGACTGATGACCTCTTTCAGCTTGCAACTGGGTCAGACAGACATGCCCACATGCCCATGCATGTGGGCCCATCCGGCCTACAAATGGTTTGAGTAAACAATATTTCCATAAAATGTCATTTTAATTTAAGGGAGTTATATAGTGTTACTTTGCTTAGCCAACACAATATATCACATTGTATTAGGGCTGTCGCAATTATTACATATTTGCCTGATTGCGATTATTTGTGCAATCTTGTGCGCAATATTTTGATTCCAAAATCATGTTTCCAATCCGAATAAGGGTTTTTTAGGCCAATATTAGAAATGCCTCAACACATACCATGCAAATGTCAGTTTCCATCAGTTAGGCTGTCTAGGACATGGGAGCAGAAGAGCATTCAACAGCTCTGCAGGAAGTTAGAGGCACAGATCATTTGCTGAAAGGTGTTTTCTTCTAAATGTTACTATGTTTCAACCTAATTTAGTATGGTTTTGCTATGCACAGTAATGTAATGCAACATTATTTAATAGACTGTTGCATCAACTCTGATCCACACGAGGAGAAGGGCCCAGTGCCCTTCTCCTCGGGCTCCCGGCTCAGCCTCCACGGGGGTCCCGTGACGGAGCCGGCACACCGTAGCATCCTAACCCACACCCCTCACAACCAGCCAACCCAGTTGCTGAACCCATTGTCATAGCTACCCCCAAAAAATATTATTTTGGGAGGATCTATCTATCAGTCACGGAACCTTTCTCCCAGTTCCTCCCTTCACCCACTGAGGCCTTGTTGTAGTAGTTCCCAAGCTGAACACAACCGCTCATGGCACATTTTGGTTTTAAGCCAAATTGAAAGAGGCGAGCTCAATAATTTGGAGGCTAATTAGCGGATTTGCTCCAGAAACATGGCACTCAAAAGAACAAACACCACAAATCTGAAGAATCATCTCCGGATCCACCACTTGTATTTTTACAATATTATTAGGTATACACTATAACTGTCTATTACAAAATAGACAATTACAGTGTTAATAGCAATTATTTTTGCAACATTTAATCGTCAACTAAAATGTTGTCATTGTTACCGCCCTACATAATACGCGTTCCAAACCTCTGTGAAGATGGAATTTAAAGGGATTTTTTTTTTACAACTCTGCTGTAATCAACATTTTTAAATGTTCTTTTTTACCCAACATTTATATCCCAGATGCAGTAATTATTGAATGTAAATACTTTTTCAAATAAACTACAGTAGTGTTCTTTCATGCAACTTAAAAATATACATATGGATGACAAAGAAAAAACCAACATCAATTATCTCATGAGCGTGGGCCCTCATGAGCTGACAGAACAGCAGAAAATCTCCTGGAGGCATAGAACACAGTTCTTACAAATGATGAACCCCCTCATTTGGTGTTTAGATGAATGGTGGTGGAGAACGCTGTCTAACACATTGGTCTAACATTCCCCATAGTTGTTTAATTGGGTTGGCATCCGGTTACTGTGAAGGCCACAGTATATGATGCACATCATTTCCATACTTTTCAAGCCTTTGTGCCCTCTGCATAGGGGTATCCTCATCCTGGAAGAGATCCAATAATGAACCTCTTTCAAAGTAACTTAGATACTTTCCTCTAGCCACTTTGGTCCAAAATCAAGGTTAGCTGGACCTGCAAAGCATGTCTATACATGTCACAGAGCATGATAGGATGTGGATTGCTTAATTATAACATGCAGTACACCTGTTTTGATGTATTTGCATTCCTTATGTTCCTCCACTCATTTATTCAGGTTTTTCCTTAAATTCGTCACCCATCTGTATTTCTAGTCATGTATTTCCCAGAGCCTCTTTTAGACATTGAAAATGCTCAGTGAGCTTGCGTGGGCGTTAGGAAACAAATGTGAAGATACTGTATTTATGTAGACAGACCTGACTCACTGATGATCTAAAGCCCTTACCCACTTGAATTGGTCAAATATAATACAAATAGCCTTGTTACATCATGCAGTTAGCCAAAAGTAACTTCACCAAAACAGGAGGAAATTCCAAGAAATGTCTTTTAAAAGCTTGAACACTGAGTGCATTACCATAATATTCACAATATCTGAATATCCCCCACTGGGATTGCGGACTACTTGTAGCAATTGCTCCGGCATTGTCCCAAAAAAACACACAATTTTAGTCACTCCATCCTGTGTTTTGTCATCAGCTTGGCACTGGCCGAAGGAGCGTGGGAAAGATGACCAGCTGGCCACACACACATACACACCTAGTGGCCTTGAGTCACACGGTGCACCGAGGGGAGGTAGAGACAGATAAAGGGAGGGAGAGCACTGGTCTGGGTGGTATTATCCCATTACGCCCAGCTCAGTAGCTAACTGGGCACGGACATCAAACCCACCGTACGGTCGCAACACCATTTCAGGGAAATGGCTACCTGATGGAACTGGTTATTTGAATCACGGGGTTTGAGTCAGCAGGGGGACTATATGAACTTGTCCAGTAATAATCTGAAGAGAAAAAGTTGCCTGATGACTGTGTCCCTGTTGAACATCTAGTCTAGGCTGATCAAGCTTTATGAAATCTGTAGAAAATTATTTAATTACAAAATGTTGTTGCTGGAAACTCTTGTTGTTTTCATGTTTGAGCCATTCACCCCAACACTGCAGATCGCATGAAGCCCAAGTCCTAAAAACCTGATTACCCTAATAGGTGTTGGAGGAATATTTTGGTATTTAGATAGAGTCATTTTTGAAGATCAACAAACACGTCTTCTCATTTGTGAGTTCTTCTTCCATTTCTGCTTTATTGGACAGTATAGCGGTGAAGGTTAGAGAAGAGTTCTGCAGAAAGGGCAGTAGATGACCTTCAAACCCACGCTGAAGCAGTAATACGCGCCGGAGGCAGCACCACCGCTGGAAGCCCCTAGGACACGTGCCCTGGCGTTGCTGTCGGCCGTACGGCTGCCCCAGGCCCGTGGTGGGTGGGGTAGGATTGGGAGGCTGTAAGGACAGGTTGCACTACAGCTCTGTGTCTGTGCTGCTTCAGTAGCTTACATAGTCGCCATTTTATTAAAGTTGATGATGTCACCAGCACCCCAACCTGCTCCAAATTGGCTCAATCATTTGTACTTTGTTTGTGCTTGTTTGTGCCTGTAAAATGTTTGTTCGTCATGCTACCGTTTTTGGTACATAGCCTACATTTCTACTGGATAGCTCATTGGCTTAGCCCTCTTTCCACTATAGCTCTGTCATTATGTCTTCAACTGTATTGGTGAGAAAGACAGTCGCAAAAACAAAACTTGAGTCTATTTGGAGCAGGTTGGGGTGCTGTTGTACATTCACCTATAATTAAAAGTTGAATATTTAAAACACTAAAGCGGCACAAACAACAAGTCCCCTCCAATCTGTGTGACCTGGATCTTGCCATCTCTGACTGTGTTGCTATCCTGTGTAATATAGCGGTCTCTCTAACCAAGCTCCGGCAGAAAGGATCTTTACGTACCGTTACATTAAGTCTGCCAACACATCTGTTCTATATAACGGTCTTCAACATAATATTAGCCCTGCTCCTCTATTCTCCTCAGTTGAGAAGTTGGTGTCTCATTATGACACTCTCCTCATCCAGCCTTGACACTGTTGCCCCTCTGCGATCTCGTTGCGTCTCCTCTCTGTCCACGCCCTGGTTTACCCCTGAGCTGGGTCTGTTGAAATCCACTGGCTGACAAAAAAAATCTGTTCTCATAGCCCATTCAGAGGCCTACAGAGAGCATGTAAAGAGCTACATAGGTGCTCTCTCCCAGGCCAAATTAGTCAACTATTCTAACCTCATTAATAACAGCCAAGGAAATCCCAGAACGCTTTTCTCTGCCACCAACCGGCTACTTAGGCCTCTGAATTACTCGTCCCTCACTGGCTTTGTAAAACAGTGTAAAATGTACTGGGATTTATTTCCAGTCCAAAATTTTATGCATCTACCAGCAACTCCATTTATCATCCAATCTGTCCACAGTCCAGGACGTCACTAATTCTAACCCTACAGCAACCCTGCCGAAATGCCGTTTCACCGCATTCTCTCTGGTTGACCTTTAGGAACCTTTCCAATCGGGGTGCTGAGCAAAGCACTGCCCCCGTGAAAGTAATCAACAACCTCACTGCCGCAGACTGTCGTCATTTCAACATTCTCATCTTTCTTGACCTTTCTGCTGCCTTTGATACTGTCTGCCACACCACTCCTTACGCGCATGGAAACAATCCTGGGCATAACGGGAACAGCACTTGACTGATTCTAACTGTAAGAGATTTGTGTCATGGATGCCTTGTTTTCCCTGGTGCCAAACAATGGTGTTTTACCCTAAAGTCAAGAATTTGTTCTGTTTTGTTCTGAATTTGTTGTTTTGTCCTCTTTTCCCCAGCCGGCACCAGTTGGCCAGTAGGCCGTGGCCAAGTGACCCGGCTTTCACTTGGTGCCAAGACCCAGACTTAGTGTAGGGTTTTTGGGCTGGTGCGTTACATGCTTTGAAAACGCAGGTTGTTGCGCTTTTCAAATAGCAAAGTGCATCATTTGATTAGTCTTAGGTTTCTCGAGACGGGGCTTCGTGCAATCTAACAAAGAAATCATTGATAAAATAAATCAACAGAACAGGTAAACAAAGACTCACAACGGAATGAGAAAGAACGACCAAATGTGGTACAATGCCATGGACTCAGTAGCAGTACAGAGCGGTGAGACTCCATATTATAAACAAACTGAGCATGACATTAGACTGTTATGTTTGTTTTACTGCTAGAAAAATGTTGCCTTTGATTTTTAGTAATGGAAAGCCAAATCCAAAATCCTAATTGCTCCAGCTCAACAACAATAAAACAGAAGTTATGTTGGAGGCTCCTGAAGCACTTGAAAGAAAATTGTTGACATTATGATATCCATTGACAGCTATTCCATGTGTGCATCCTCCAAGGTGGGTGTCATCAAGTCCATCACCTCCCTAACATCTCCTGACTCTGCCAACCCTCACAGACACGCTAGCAGAGACCCTCATACCCGCTTTCATAACATCATCTGTTCTACTGCAATAGAGTTCTGTTCAGGGTGTCAGGCAAAGCCCGGGACAGGTTCCAATATGTTCAAAACTCAGCTGCCAGAGTCCTTACATGCACAAAACCCTGGGAACACAACACTCTCACAATGTACAACCTTCACTGGCTCCCTGTCAAGTTCTGCATCATTTACAATATCCTGCTCCTCACGACAAGGACCTCCATTGCCTTGCCCCCCCTTACCTTTACATACACGTAGTCTCTGCTCCTCTAAATCTGGATTTTTCACAATTAAAAAAACTAACTGTACCCAGTGGCGTCAGACTGGGGGGCAAGGGGGTACAAAGTGTATTAAGCCCTATCGTGTAGAGGAGCCCTCAACAAATGCTTAAATCTTTAATAAAGAGGGGAGGGGCCCTGAAAGACCACCTATGCACAGGGCCCAGAATTTTGCGCTACACCCCTGTCTGTACCATGGAGAACCAGGCAGTCCACACACACACGCAAGCACGCACGCGCACGCACGTCCCTCTCTGCTTTCCATCTGCGCTTCTATCAATGCATTTGCATCACACTCAAATAAAAGCAAATTATCTTGGCACATGATGTCAGGCCATATTCAGGAATGCTATTGCACAGCCATGGTTCACCCAGTAAAATGCACACCTATAAAACACACTTTGCTCACACACACAAAAGGTAAAGCCACGCACACACTATTTGTTTAAGTTTATGATCTCATTCAGCTGAGAAACCAGATATTCAAGAGTACCTGGAACTTTTTGCAGGTGTGTTGAATGTAAAGTATCTGATAAAAGCTTATAACTATGGCTGATTATGTTATATGAGTGATTCCACGCAACTTGAACATCCAAAAATAGAATTGATGATTTCCAAATTAAACCATGTTCCTTTATATCTTCAAGGTATGTTTATGAGAAGACATTGCATGTCAGAAACTGTACGACTTTCAACCTTTAGGTGGCAATGTTGAAAATGAGGCATTTTCATTACATTGCTTTTACAATCAGTCCCCCCAGTGTGGTTATTTAACAAGATGATATGTTTAAAGGGAAATGAAACTCCTGCTTTATTGACCTATATATTTCCATTGATAGGATGTTAATATGTGCTATCAACATTCTGAATATCCTCACACAATTCAAATAAGTGTTTTTGATTGTTACTAGTAGAAACAGTCGTTATTTTGCTGTTAGTAAATGACAACATCCAGAATTCATAGTGATTTCTTAACAATTTTCAATCACTACAAGCACAACTGATTCGCCATTTAAAAAAAATTACATATCAAGGTCCTAAACCCTGTATTAACTACTACCGTCTCATTTTAAAAAAGCCAACCTTTTAGAGGGGAAACACTAGTTATGCAATCAAGCAATCAAAAAAACACAAAGGCTAAAATAAATGCTACAAAGTGAATTGAAGAAAAGATGGATTGAAGCCTCCCGGTATAAAAAAATAATAATACAACTGTATAATTGTCTGAAACACCTTGCTCAATTATCAACAGAGACTGACAAAACATCCCAAATGATGTCTAGTGGAAACTTTTACAGAATCTACATTTGTGCAAAATAACACATTAGACACTTTCATTTAAAATCGCCATTATTTTTTTTTCATTATTTTGGAAAAAGGCTACATAGGTCCTCCAACACTACATACAAAAGCTAAATATATTTTTTGAATACATCTTCACAAAATTGTGTGTTTCACATTGCACTAACCAGAATTTAAAAGAAAAGGAATGCCTTGGACCAAGCAATTGAGACCCTCCAAATTGAAGTGTTCCACAGACGTATAGATAGCAGAGGTGATAATGTAATGTAGAACATGGGAACATCTTGAATGGTTTACAATATATCATTTGATTCTTTCTTTAATCAAACAAAAAGCCAACCAATATTTGTATTTACATTCTACTTTAGAAAGCAGAATAAGTCTGTCTACTAGATTATCATGATCAAATCGTGACTACGCTGTATTTAGCTTCCAAATTGTATTATATTTATATCAAATAAGTATGCTAATTTCTGATGTGTGGTTTGTGGAGATAATTTATAGCAAACATGATGATACTCAGTGGCGATCATACCTTTCTGTTTTGTACAGGACTTTAAGCAATAAGGCCTTCTTTGGCAAGTTCTTTATTTTATTTTGTAACTATATTTGACCAGAAGTTCAGAAATCACATTCCTAATTCAAGAATGTGCTGGGGTCAATATTTATTTTGGAGATGTGATGATTAATTACATTGAAATTGTCTATAAACTAATAATAACAATAATATGTATCACTTTTATTATGATGCGGTAAGTAATGAAAACATCATAATGGACTCACGCATTTGTACCAGTAGGTTTTCAACATTCACTCTTATCTCCCAAATTCATGGTTTGATCTGATAACCTGTCATTTACATAAAGCACAAGTGAAGAGAGCACAAACAAAAAAATTAAGGAGGACTGCACACTGCAAATATATCTGACATTCACTCAAACAATCCAAAATCTGTCAAACTGTGTTTATCCCCAACTTCCCATTCATATTTTCACTATTTACATCAGCAGTGTCCACATGTACCATTGAATGCAGATGGCCTTCCTCATCATAACATTTGACATTTTAGACATTTTGCAGAAGCTCTTATCCAGAGCGACTTACTAACTGTATGTCTTAAGGTGGGCCAACCACACTACCACAAGAGTTGTTAAACAGAAGTTGGACAGTCATATTTCTGCTAATGGGAGATATATTAGCATATGTCTGGTCACCATCCAACCAAAACCACAGAGTCCAGTATTGTGAGCAGTAAGAATGACCACAGTCACTCACTGTTCAAAACAACAAAATCCTCTATAAAGAAAGCTTTCAACAAAAATAAAATACTGTTTAATACACGTGACTGTCATGTTTGCTTTAGCCGAAACGTGACTGTGCATGTTGTTAATGGTGCAAATATCTGTTGAACACATGATTCCTGAAAGTGAAGTATGCTTATTACAAATGCCAACTGGGCTTAAGATGACTAGACTGTACAGGGAGTGACTGAGGCCAAAATTCAGTCAAACCTGCATTGCAATCTGAATGCCTGATCTTATTAAAGTTCCAGCAGCAAAAACACCATTTAAGTCTCTATTGGAGTACCTGAAAGATGTACTGCACCCAAAACCTATCTATCACTTATACTTCAGGGGGAAAAGTGTTGTGCAAACTTCTTTGCAAATACTACCAACACATTGAGCCACACAACTTAGAAAGCTGTTGTGACATAGAAAATCTTGAAACCTTTTCCATGTTGAAAGATTTTCTAGTTCTTCACTGATAAAATGCACATGATTGGGTACTACTGGGGTATTCTGTACAGAGTGGTGGTACATTTAAGTGGTGGTACAGTAACCAAAACAGAGTGGGAAACACTGCATTAGGCTATTTGCCTCTAATCCTTAACATGTCATGGAGACCATGATAGAATAGCCCAATCCATTGGTTTTACCCAGTCACTGACAATGACTATTATGCTTCTTCAAATGTCCCGTACAAGTGAGTGACACAATCCCTGGACTTGCAACACTAACAGAAGTTTGTCTACGAAAAGAACAGCAGCAGACAGGACCCAAGTCTATAATTCATAACAGAGTATAAGTGCTTAAACAGGATCAAGTAATCCACCACCCCTAGTATTCATCACAAAGCAAATGGCTAATCTGATTCTAGACTGGCACTCCTGTAAGAAGTATCTATCCATCTATTCCTGTTGACCAGAGAAGAGTGGAGAGCGGAAAATGTAAAACGATCAGTAAGTCAAAACGGCCAGCTGAAAATGATCCTCTCCTAGTCACTAGCTAGCGTGCACAAAACAAATAGTAGTTAGTCTTTCCCTTTTAATAGTAGACAAGCAGATAAAAACAACTGCCGCATTGCCCTTCGGAGTATTCATCACATAAAAGCAAAGGCCTTGGGGTTATTGATGGCTTCTGACTCGTTACTTCTGAACTGGTTCTAATTGGGTTCTAAAAGCTGCTGTGTTGCCTTCCTCTTACCTGGGACCAGCTTAATCCTCAGCACACGGGAGATTGGCACATCGAATTTCGCTTAGTTCCAAAGGGGCAAAAGGGCTCCCAACAGGGCCTAAAAACGACCGTTTTAATTAATTGTTCTGCCAATCCATTAAAGCTGTCTAAATTTAGTGGGCCGTGGGAGATCTTGCCCCGAGATTAAAGTTACTGCACAATTAAATTTGAATATGCACGTGGCACCTTTTCATTTTGCAATGGCTTGAGTGTATCTAGGATCTAAAGTTGAAATCCCAAGGACAAGTTAAGTTTCAATTACGCTGGCATTATGAGGAAGAAATACATTATTAACGGTTGAGCCAAGCGGATGACACTCAACGCCACTGGCTTTTTCCACAAACCGGGCAACACACTCAACCGTACATACATCAGCCAGATGTTCCACTAAGGCGGATGTGCGGTGATGTTTTTCCCTGTTAATGAAGAAACAAAACATGCCCCTTAATATCCTGATTCTGAACATTAATATACTTCCACTAACAAACTTCACATCCCTTTATGCCAATTTACCTTCCACTTAAACAAACCCTGTAAACCTTTTATACTCTGTCCCCCAGAGTACAACAATGATTGCAAGATGGCTTTATCGAAAACAGCGAATGACCTGTGCTTTACAGAAGACTCAATGCTATAAATGTCAAAACAATAGCAGTCATTCAACGATGCACTGGTAAGACCCGACGTCCTCTGAGCCGACCGCTCAAGGCAATGAAAGGGTCACCGGTCAAATGAAACAGGAAGCTCTCAGGAAAGAAATGAGTGGGGAAGACACAGGAGACCAGAGAAATAACTGAGTCTGAATGGCTGTTTGTTTTGATCATGAGGACAACTGAAGACTCTTTGTTTAGGGGCTCAGTGATTATTTGGTGTAAGGACGGGATTCTGTGATGGTCAACAAGTTCAAAGAGACCAACTGCCCTGAGATGTTCAATGTGCTGTGGATCCAACTCTGAGTCAGACACCAACCTTATAGCGTAACTGAATTACCTTGGTCCAAGGTCTGTCCCAACTCTCTTGGAAATGGCGACACAGTGCAAAGAGAGCTAACATTCGGCTATCATTGTATCATGATGCCGAAGAATAAATCAGGCATAATAATTCAGATTATCCCGAAAGTTGAGTTTATATGTCATTTAAACACTTTTCTAAAAATGCTGGTTGCAGAATAGCACCAAACACTACCAGGCTACTGATAAGTCACCCAGACACAAATCTTGGAAGTGGGGTTTGATTATGAGAGCAACTGGAGGTGGGCTACTAATGTTAGCCAAGGCTAGATGCAGCAGAGTGGTTGAAGAAATGTTGCTGGAGCATTCACAGAACTGCTCAGCGGTAGCAGACGTGAGAAAGCAGAACACTGCCCAACTGCAGTTGATTAGAGACGTTGCAGAAACGTCGGGCGCCGGAAAGCAACAGCACGCACACTCACCTCCTGCCAAACATGCGAAGCGTGAAGTTCTTGGTGGTATGGGGGCCTCGAGTGGCGGCGGCAACAGCGGCGGAGGGCAGGACCGGGCTGGAGGAAGACGATGAGGAGGACGAGACCGGCGAGGCTGAGGTGTACGGTTCGTCTCCATCCTGCAGGGCCTCGTCAGGGTTGGGGGACACCCCTGCTCCTCCCTGTTCCCCCCCGGGCCGCTCCATGGCCGATATTCTCCGACTGTTGGTTCTCTCACACACTGAGCTTTCCCTTTTCTCTGCGAGGAGTCACAGAGCACACACAGCCCCGGGCCAGGCAGCGAGAAGCCATGAGAACAACAACAAAAAAACTCCCGAGCAGCAATTTAGCAGAAGCTACACTCTTGCTTTTCTTTCCCCAGTAAAAGTAGGGGAGGAAAAAAAACAGAAAAACACAGCAAATCTTACATGCCCCTGTTTACTTTCTTACTGGTCAAGTCTGATCTTTTGAGAACTGTGTGTGCGTTTGTAGGTGTGGGTATTCTGCCAGTCTCTCGCCACACAGAAGACTCTTTCTTCACCAGGAAGTGGAGCTCTGTTGAGCTTAAGGCAAAAGCATTCAAACTGTAAGGCTTCTCTTATTCCTTCCCAGGCTGGTCTGGTCTCCACACTGGCTTCCTTCCTCCAATGCTTCCCAGTCAGAGGAACCCTCTCTCCCCCTCTGCTGTTCCAGTTTCCTGGTCTGTCTGCTTTCTCCCTGCCACTGGTGCCAAAACTACTAACCACTACACAACACGCACTGGCTGGCTTGCCTTCTGCGGGACTACTGAAAACAATCCAGGAAGTGTCAATCCCAGACAAACCAACAAGCAGGAACAAGGACCTGTTTCGCCTTCTTGCTGCCTACCTGTGGCTTTTTGTTCTCACACTTTGCCTCTCATGCCTCGGTGTCATCTCTCTCCCCTCACACTTACACATACTTTTATCACCCACTCATCTCACTCGCTTACCCTCTCTGCTCCTCCCCTCCCTCTCACGTTCTCTCCCATTGGCCAAAAGTAGAATATGACCACATCGCCACCTATTGGTTGCTTGTGAAAAGTGCATGAATCTAGTGTGAGCAAGAGAAAATTTGCTAAATGTGTCCAAATATCCTAAAAATAGCACAGAGAAGTGTGTCAAAAGCTGACAGCACACAAGAGCCAGTGTTTCTTAACCTGATTTACAACGCATCCTGTTTAACCACAGAACCGTGAAAGACTGCTCAATAATAAAACATGGGGGGATTTCAGGTCCCATTCCTCCCCTGAAAAAAGCATTAAATTAAATTAAATGAATGTCATTATTTTAAGCAAATCAATACAAGACCCATACTAATACTCAGTAAAACCAGCTGTACTGTACAACTAGCTGACCAAAGTCGTGCTTCTCTCATTTGGATCATATTTCTAGTGCCCTACTCGACAAGCCTCTGCAACATGCTCCACTCTGGCTTCCCTCCCACATGCGCTTTACATAAAGATGGGTGAAACAAACCCACGCCATCCATCCATCTATACATCTATCCAGCACTTTTTATACGCACGCACGCACACGGGCACACACATAGAAAATCTCAAACCCACACTGCCTCACATATACACACACACACACACACACACACACACACACACACACACACACACACACACACACACACACACACACACACACACACAC
>JACXGJ010003469.1:0-53466 GCA_016801105.1 Esox niger
CAACCAAAATAAACCACACCACTGTGGTAAAACACTCAACATAAATAGGTTCCCCAATTGGAGGCAATAACGAACACCTGCCTCCAATTGGGGAAACCAAAGCACATAGAGGTGGCTAGAGCCACCTCTTTTGGCCATGTCCTGACTATGACCCCAGCCAGCGCAAAGATGGCTAGGGGCATAGCCAGGACATGACAAGTCTTATTTTGTGAAACGATTAGGATATTTAATGCTAGCACCAACCACAGCATTTAATCCACAAACCAAAATATCCTCAATGAAAATGAAAGATTCCAGCATTAATAGATTTTTGCAGGCAAATTCCCAGCTTTAATGTTTCACAGAATTTACAAACAATGTTTTTGATGATTCTGCAGTACCCCTTGGGTGGTGTATATACTCAAGAAAACATATTTTTCAAAAAAAAAAATTTGGACTGTTTGTGTTATTTGTTGTAAATGCCTATAAATAACTAAGTAATGAAAGTTAAAAAGAGAGTTATAAAGCAAATGATTTTGATAACATTGGTGAAAGACAGCCACATTAAGTTATTCAAGGACCTGATTTGGCTCCCTTGCAACACTTTTACAACCAGTGACCAAAAATCATTAAATGCATCTTCCATACAAAATGTACAGGTGCACCTAAAAAAATAAGAATATTGTGGAAAAGTTACTTTATTCCCTATAATTCAAATCAAAACGTTACTCCTTAATATATTGTAGATTCATTACATATTTAAAGCCTTTTTTGTTTCAGTCTTGATGATTACAGCTTAGAGCTCATGGAAATCAAAAATCCAGGATCTCAAAAGATTACACTGGGTAACAATTTTGAACTAATTTTTGTTGAGCTGAATTTTTCAGTTGATTTAGACTAAATTTGGCATGCTGATTTCAATCATACAGTCAGATTTCTTCTCGCATGCCAAGTTTTTTTCTTTACAGCTTATACATCTGTATAAGCAAATTGTTATTGTTTGTCCGTAAAAGTCTGTATACAAGGGCTTAGCAGACCATTTGTAAGTATTTTTTTTCTAAGCTTATGACTGTTCAACTTATAAAATAAGCACAAATTTGTTAAATGCTGTATTTTTATGGTTTGAGACCAAGCGAGGGTATCCTGAAGCTCAAAAAGTTGATGTGATAAAGAAAATAGGGTCATTTTTGGATTCAGATGCCAAAAGTTAGAAGTCAGAAAAAGGTGTCAGATCTAATTCAATGAAAATTGTGTTCCTCGGTGGTAGTTTAAAAAATGTCAGCCTGAGAAGAGCTCTAATCAGCTAATAAACTCAAAACACCTGCAAAGGTTTCCTGAGCATGTTAATTTATGCACTCTTTTTGGTCAAGGCTTCTTTTTGCATGAATTATTGCATCAGTGCTGAGTAGCTAGTAGGCAATCAGCCTGTGGCACTGCTGAGGTGTTATGGAAGCCCAGGCTACTTTGATAGTGGCCTTCAACTCATCTGTGTAGTTAGGTCTGATTTATCCCATTTTCCTCTTGACAATACCCCATAGATTGGCCAGCCGAGCTGGCTGGCCAATCAAGCACAGTAATACCATGGGCAGCAAACCACATGCCAGACATTTTGGCAATGTGAGCAGGTCCCATGTCCTGCTGCAAAAGGAAATCAGCATCTCCATAAATCTTGTCAGCAGATGGAAGCATGAAGTGCTCTAGAATCTCCTGGTAAATGGCTGCACTGACTCTGGACTTGATAAAAGACAGTGGACCAACACCAGGCAACTTGGAATCTGTGCCTCTCCACTCTTCCTCCAGACACTCCCAGGTGAGCAACGGTCCAGTTCTTTTTCTCCTCTGCCCAGGTAGGACCCTTCTGACGTTCTCTCTGGTTCAGCAGTGGCTTGACTCTAGGAATGGACCACTTGTAACCCATTCCCTGGACACATCTGAGCATGTTGGCTCTTGATGCACTGACTCGGTCCACTCCTTGTGAAGCTCCCCCAAGTTCTTGAATCGGCTTTGCTTGACAATCCCCTCTCAGCAGCGGTCATCCGTGTCGCTTGTGTACCTTTTTCTACCACACTTTTACCTTCCAGTCAACTTTCCATGAACATGCTCTGACACAGCAGCCAGCCCTTTCAGCAATGACCTGTGACTTAAACTCCTTGTGGAGGGTGTGAATGAGTGTCTTCTGGACAACTGTCAGGTTAGCAGTCTTCCACATGATTGTGGTTGTGTATACTGAAACTAATGAGCTAATTATAGCTCTTCTCAAATTATTACAATACAGAAATGTTGACCTGAGATTCCCCAGTGTAATCTTTTGAGATCCTGGATTTTTTATTTTCATGAGGTGTAATCATCATGATTTTAACAAAAATGGCTTGAACTGTTTCACTTTATGTGTAATGAATCTAGAATATATGAAGATGTCACTTCTTGATTTTGATTATGGGGATATTCAGGATGTTCACTATTGCACTATTACAGCAGATATATTTTGGATCTTTTCTGAAATTACTTGGCCAAAATTCTACATACTGCCCCTTTAATATTCTGTTAAGTCATACCCCAATAATGTTATATGTGCTATTTGGGGTAAACTGTATATTTCAGAATAATATCCTTCAAAAGCCCAACCTCAAATCTCAGACTGACCAGTGACTATTTGTGTAGTAGTGCTGAGCAGGGAAAACCGCTGTCCCCTCCTGTTGACATTAAGGATCGATGCACTCCCACACCATACCATAGAAAAGTTGCTTTAAAACGTATTTCATTAAAACATTTAAGAAGGAAAACGGTTTAACTTACATTTTAAGCAAGTGTGTAGGTCAACTGTGTAGTTCATTTTGCATAGATACATTTAAAAAAAACTAGCAGCTTATTTTGTCAAGGAGACCAGATATGCAACATTTACCCTGAAGAAAACATTGCAACCGCTGACACCTTATGAGTGGTTTCTGTCAGGCACAAAAATTACTGCCATTTTGCATCAACTAGGAAGGTACTGTTGTGTGGTGGTGAATTTGAATATGATCACAATTTATTCATATAAATTGTTATATGAATGCAACAAAGAGAAACTTTGGGAGACCACTTACAGTAATTACACAAGTCCTGTTGGCCAGTTAATACACCAACCTGCACTCATTTACTAACATAAAGCTTTGATTTTGCCAAAACCAAAACCTTTTCTGAACTATTGGTTTATAACAATATTCAGTTAAACAAAAAAGTGTGACCAATGTAGAAGAACTACAAGACCATGTTTGTGGAAACTTCCAGATTCAAAGAGGACCATGACAAAAAAAAAACTGTAAGAACATAAGAACACACTAAATACAAGGACATGACTAGCCAAACATTAATCATTAATCAATATTTATTGGCGCTAACTTGAAATACTCAAAACCAGTGCTGTTTTGTCCATTAAAGACCATTGCTAAACGGCTTCAACATTAAACACAAACCCAAACGAAACTAGAAACAAAAATGTCAATTTGTCAGAATGGTCCAACCCATTAACCCCACCAGCTTTAACAAATCTCAGAGGACCAGACCAAATGGACCCTGAGAACTACATTAAGGGTAGAGCAGAGCCAAAACCAAAAGTCCAACAGTAGACAACATGTGGTGACACAGCTGGACATGTTTCGCCAAACCCAAGTCCACGGTCAATGAAGGTTGACTGATGGCAGAACAGGAATTCAGGGCACTCAACTAAGAAGTCATCACACAACCCAGCCTTATACATTTCTTTAATAGGTTTCTGTGGAATCTATTCTCAGTAGCATGACTCAATTGGTTAAAAGCCAGAAAACACCAGTTCTGCAGTTTGAGCTAGAATTTTGTGGGATTAGTCATAGATAAGGTTGAATTGGCACATTAGCTTGGCTTTCACTGGCAAGGGGCAATGCTTCAGACATTTTGACCATACATGGAGTACTAAAAATACTGACAAACACTCGGCAGTGCTTTATGTTGGTGTATTGTAGGGCAAGGATTTAAACCGCTACACACATAGAACATCGACTTACATAGCACATACGACAAAAGCTAAACGTTGTTGATTTCAAAGCATAGTGTATGGTACGATAATATAAAAGGCCCTATGTTGCTCAGTTGTTAAAGCATGGTGCTCACAACACCAGAGGTTGTGGGTTTGAATACCACAGAGAACCAGGATGGAAATATATGCCTTCACTACTCCAAGTCGCTCTGCATAAGGCTGTCAGCAAAATGCTTAAATGCCCACCATGTGTTTTTCAGTGACATGAACTAACATGAACTCCCATGTAAAGACCTGGTAATCCCCTTAACTCAAAAGTCTCTTTCTTCTAACGAACCATTTTATAATTATTTCGCCTCCTTTTCACAATTTATTTTCAGCTAACACCGACAGACTACGAAAAATGGCGGGTGTGACCCATGACCCCTAGCGAAGATTCCATGCCCCCTGTCTGGTCTGAATCAGATGGCTCCTTGTTGGAAGGGGGCAGGCAAAGACACCCTCATCCTTTCTCCCAAACGAGAGGGCACAATCGCCACTCTATTCCACGGAGCGTTTTCCTTGAACCTCCACCCGCAGACACTTGGCATACTGTCCAGGACAGTCTCTGGTTGGATGAGATGCCCTCATTGTTCAGGCTGCTCTGGGGTTCTCAGTTGAGAAGGCAATCTCCACTGCCCCCTGACGCTTGCTACATTCCAATCCTCACAATCACAGATCCAGACGTTGATGCAGTCCGACATTAGCACGACACAGTATGTTTTGTATACAGCCATCAAGCCTAATTTCATTCAGGCAGATATCGGTGCAAATTGTATGCAGACTATGCTTCTTGACGAACCAACTTAAGTCAGTGTTTGTTCTTTCTTTTTTAAGTTATCCCCCTACCCAAGATGTTTTCAGCTGTTAAGAACAGATATAATTCAAATTCAACCTTCAAGGTCACCAAAATGCCAATCTAGATGGGACATGGGCATAGTAGTAGTGACACTGAATCCAAATATCTTGTTCTGCCTAATGTTCTGTTTCTTTGTGTACTTGTACACAAAATGATATATATATATCATATGTCATGTATCATTTTGTTCAGAGTGATGATAAGAACGCAATTCTGTGATGTGGCAGTTTATAAAAAAGTAACAAATGGCTTACACACAACAACTAATATATATATATATATATATATAGTAGTTTATATTTATTTGACTATTTCTAAAATAGTGCATTTAACACAAGTGTAATACATATAAAAGATTATCAAAATTCTAGCTTATAACTCAAGTTTAAACGCTGTAAAAGATGAGTTTTTCGCTTATTTAATTTTCTACACAAAATCTGTAACCAAAAACAAAATCACTCGCAAAATCCCTGGTCAATATTTAGCAATGAACAAAATGTAAACATTGTTTTAGTATTCCCCACGTCGGCCTGTTAGAACACACTGTACATCAGAGGATCTGATTAATGTCCACTTCATTAACATTTTAGCAACAGCTTCCTACTTCCTCCACTGTCTGTGTTCTTTTGAAATTTGCTGCACGCATCAGTCCATCACCTGTCTAGACACCAATCCATCAATCACTCCACTCCTCCATCTCCACCCCTCATAAACACCGGACAAACTTGGCAAACTCAGCGATCCAGGATATTGTTAAAAACATAGAAGATGTAAAGCTACAGTTCGCATAAAACTGAATAATGACTTTCTCATATCCAAATATACATAAAAAGTTTTGCATCTCAAATGACACCAGATGAACTGAGGAAAACAGAAGTGCACTGTACAGTATTTGTGACTATGGGTTAGCGTCTGTGTGTGCGTGTGTGTGTGTGTGTGTGTATGTTTGTGTGTGTGTGTGTGTGTGCGCGCGCACATGTGTACAAGTCTGAGAATGCACACCAGAGGACAACAATATGCTGAAAAGCACAGTGCAGGAAGCCAATATAAATCACTAAAAATATGCAGAAACAATTAAACGAAAACACCAGTTTTCCTAGAGAAAGTTAACTACAATGACATAAGTGTTCTGCTCTTTGCAATAAGGAGAAAGTGTTTGCTCTGTGTCAGGTTCCGTGTTGACCTTCCCCTTCATATGTTAGGACTAAAGAGAAAGTAAAGTATACAGATAGTCTACAGTGTTATAAAAAAAATGTAATGCAGAGAAAATGGCCTAAACCTTTTTATAGGTCATGGTTTGTGTTAAAATGGAAAGATTATCATAAAGTCCTTCACTACTTGGAAGAAGGAAACTTAATTCTGAAAATAAAACTGATGTATTACATAACATGCTAAAAAGCCTGAGCACTTATATATCCCATGGGAATACAACTGTGACAATCATGGCTTGGCGTGTTTTATATGCTGTGACTGTGATCAAAGACTATCAACTTTCCTGCGAATACTGGTGCTGTCATAGCAAGCTGAGATATAACACAACCGCTGCTCATAGAAGTCCCTTTATGTTCAACTCCCGGGACCTTTACTCTCTCCAGGTGCTCTCATATCTAATAACTATAACTACAGCCTTCATTGAAAAGGGACCCAATGGATTTTGGCAACCGAAGATCAAGACCAATTTCCCTTCTAGGCCTTTACGCCAAACAATTTTTTGTTTCTGCTTTTGTTCTCACCAGTCATCCAAAATGGCATATTTTGGAAAGAGAAAAAACACAGGGAAGAAAGGGAACAAGGAGCAGGAAATTCATTCTCTCTGGTCAGAAACCAAAATATTGTAGTGTGACTTTGTACCACTTTAATCTCACGGCTTGTGTCCTTTCTGTGTAGCAAACGTTTATGTCAGTAAACATCATGCAAATCCTCTCAGTGATAATCTATGTGCAACAGTGTCAATCATGCTTGTGCGTTCATGCCAAACATCTGAACGGCAGCCATTGTGCAGAAGTGACCGCAAGACAAGGTGCAAAAATGAACAGTCTGAAACATACACACCCGTTGCCCAAGTGCTTAACAGTGGCTATGACATGATGGGTGCCGCCACACACACAAATAAGTGCACGCACACGCATGCACACAGACACCACACATCGCTGTCATTACCAGACAACAGGATTCAAAATGTATCCGAAACAGGATACATTCTAACCCACAGCTTTACCTTTCGCTTTACTAACTGACACGCACGACGGACACCGCAACCCCGCCTCCTGATCGAGGTCGGGCAGGAAATGACACTCTACGGGGAGTCGCCCGCCATCCAGGGCTGTCCAGCAGCTGTCTTGCAGGACATTGCAGAAGCTGCAGCAGGGCAGGAGGGGTGCTTTGGCGGGCACCTGGCCAGGCGGAGGGCACCTGGGCACCAAGAGGAGGCAGAGGAACCATTCAGCGCCGTGGTGGCACCCCACCTTGGGCAGCCACGCCCACTCTCTCAAGACGGCCCCCACCTCCTCCACAGTGGTGTGGTTAAGGAAGTTGGGCAGCGAGAAATGATGCTTTGATCTGCCGGACGTGCAGATCGGCCAATCGGAGGGTACGGGGTGGCACGTTCCATTTTGGTCATGAGCGGCGATGTCAGAGAGGTTAGTCTTTGGTTCCCTCGGTTTGGGCTTCAGCACCCCTGCGAGGTCGACCGTCACACCCCCTGTTTGGTTAGTCGGGAGAACCGTGCTCTCACCCTTTTCAAGCCCTGACCCAGAAACCGTCCCAGCTCCTGGTGTGAAACCCAACCCTGATCCGGTCGCTACAGGCGAGACAGTGCCCAATCCATCCCCAGACCCTACATCGGATGATGACCCCGACCCCATCTCAGAACCTGACCCGTCATTCTCATTATTACCCGTCTGCGTGGTAGGGCTCGCTACTCCTCCGTCAGTCCAAGCTGTTGGTGTCGCGTTCCACGTCTCCACAAATTTACCGATCCCATTGGTGCCGTTGACGATTTCTGCCCCGACGCCAGCCAGGTTCTCCTCGCCCGTTTCTGGCTGCCCTCCCGTCCGTGCCTCGGTGGGCGGCGGATACGCGGCTGGTGCTTGGGTAGTAGGATCGGGGTCTGTGTTCCAGAACCAAGCATCCAGGCGACCGGTGCCGATAGCCAGGAGAAGAGGAAGGCCTAACCAGAGCTTCATGTTAGACATCCCGCTTCAGCCCACATTCATCCGGAATCTTCCGTTCTGAGAGTAGAGCTTCCACAGCAATCCCTGGACGCGGTGCGCACTGCGTTCTCACTGCGTTTTCACTGCGTTCTGACTGTGTTCTAACAGTTTCTTTGCCTACCAGATGGCTACTCAAGCCCCCCTCTGTCCATGAGGCAGCCTGCTCGCACACACTGACACACCCTCTAGCAGACTTCACCGGTTCGCTTCTGGCCCATTGCAGGATCGTACTGCGCGCACCCGCGCACACACTCACACAAGCACGTACGCACACGCACCAGCAGACACGTGCACTCACCCTAAAAGGGGGAAACCCACATGAGGTGGGATTACAATGTCAGGGAGGGATTTCATTGGCTCCTCCCGTTACATGTACACAGACAAAAGGCTGTCACTGAAAATGAGGAGTGATTCACAACTAACTTGGTGAAAAAAATTAAAATATTTAAAAAGGGATATCCACACAATCCACACACAGAAAGACACACGCGCCCTCACTGAAAAAGAAACAATCTGTGTTGTTTGAATTGGCTACAGGACACTATGTCATTCCTAAAGATTGAGTTGACAGACTATCAATCGAGTTATCAGGAATTCTGAAAAGCGCCATGGACCCAATGGGCTTAAAAGGGGCATTGAGCCAGTCCGTATACATTAAGAAACCTGCAGTCCCACTGGGGACATCTCTCAATGCAGCTCAGTAGTAATCAGACAGAAGTTGGAAAACAGTGAGGGACACAGCTGGAGTAGAAGACAGCGGATGAGAATACTGACGGAACTCAGGGGTCATTGGGTTTCAAGTGTTGGGCCCGACAACAGATTTCATCCTACCGTCCCAAAACACCAAATGGAAGATTGCGGGATGTGAATGGAGAGGGGGAGTTGAAGTATCAACTACCAGCATTATAAGGGCGATTCAGTTGAGTAACTGTTACCTGCAGACATCTCTTGTAAACACAGCTTTCCCTACTGCTTTATATTTCATGAAAACACATTGTACTCTTTCTGAATAACATAAGATGTCAGTTTAATTGCTAGAACTGAGAATAGAGTGTGTGTGAGTGACCAAGACGGGGGGGGGGCGGGGTTGGCTGAACGGAACGAGGCTAAGAGGAGAGCGGTTTAGGAGAACCATATCCAATTCAATAAACACCTTAAGCTCTTGGCCCCCGGGGGCCAAACGGTCAGCCCATTGCCTCATCTGAGAAAAACCTCATTGCCTTGCTCTTTGGTTCCCACAGCCAAGCTGGGCCCAGGGTTCCCCCTTATGCTCGCGTACCCCCTCACTCCCTCATTCTCCTGCGCTGTCCAGCTGTTGCGCATTCCGTCGTGCAGACAGACCTCCCATGCTCCTCCTGCATCCCAACTGGATGACTGACGAACTTCTAAGCATCGACGTCTTAGTCTGTTGACAACCATCACTACTGTACTGTGTCTCTCGTCACTGGTCATGAGCATATCAATATGCAGTGTTTTCCAGAATTATTGGCACCCTAGGTAAATATAGTCCATAGGTAAATGTGAGACTACACCAATGCCGCTTTGTTTACATATTTGGAAATGTGGATATTTTAGCTGAATTCCAACCACTTTCACAGAGATTGTTATAACAATTCTAACAAATCACAGAAAATAATTATTCAGATTTCTTTTTGTGTAAGATCAAGCTGATGTACAACAATTTGATCTCCCTTCATCCTTGTTGAGTATGGAGGGATGAAGTCCAAAGCTCTTCCCTTATGTTTCCCTTCAGTTCGTGCTGTATCAAGTGTATTAAAGGCTTCGTTTAGACAGAAAGCCAAACATCTGATGTTCTCTGTTCAAAAGACCAATTAGTGAAAAATCAGATCAACTCTGAACATGATCTGACAAAAAAGACCTCATGCAATTGCTTGACAGACCAATTATTGGGTGGAAAAAAATACTGGAATTTGGACTGCCTAAAAACAAAGAGATCCATTTACAAAATGAAGCAAGACTATCCGTACCAAACATGACTAGCACAGCACTGGATGAATAGTTCTGTCTCAAAATCCTTGTTGGGTGGTTCTTTGGTTCTGTAGATAGCACCCCATCTAGCCTAAAGGACATCCAAAAGTCACCCTTTAGTAGAGATGAGTGCTATAACAACATCCATGTATTGTCTCTTCTAGCAACCAGGAACCTGCCAGACACATTCTCCCTGCCCTACCGGTGTCTTTTGCTCTGACCTGATGTTCCATCAGTGTGATTCCACCACGCGGGCGGACCTAAGCCAGGGCATCAGAGGGGCCAATAAACAACATGGAGGGGTACATGCTCCGGTGACCAGGAGATCGTGACGGGTGCTATGATTTACAGCCACGCTTGTGACCGCTGCACCATTTGAGAGAGACTACCGTAGACAATACTGCACGCAAAACAAACACACGTACGTGCGCGCACGTTGGAGTGACGGGGCTGTAAACGCGTGCGTTTGCATGTCTGGAACAACTGTCACGTTAGGGCAACGTGGGTGTGTGGCGTGTCCTGTTTGTACTGTACGACTGTCCAAAACACAACAGAGAGGGAGAAACATGAGCCATAGGCACAGGGTCAACGAGGAGGTCCCGTTTCAAAGGGACCATGTGTTGGGGACCATGACTGCTAAGCACTGACGCCACGATGGCCAGGCCTGCCAGAGGGTCTGAAGAACAGGAGGGCAAAGTGGGTGGCAATCTGGTTTTGACGTGCAATGCAAACAGAGCGCGTGTGTGTGTGTGTGTGTGTGTGTGTGTGTGTGGCTTGTCTTCCCTGTGTGTGTTACAGTAATGAAATGTGGGTGGTCTGTCCTGAAATGCTTGGGGTGTCGTAATGGGTTCAGATCACTGTTTAATTGTCTGCAGGTGACGGATCTTAAGTGTGTTTGCTCAGTAATTTCAGCCAAATAGCCAGGTCTGAGAACAATCTCAGCTTATCGCAAAAAGATCTTGCTAATGTACCATATATTAAGCCTTATGCATGGACATGCAGGCCCCCCCCTCCCTGCGATTTGCCTAGTAGTCGTCACGAGGTTTGTGGTGGCAGCCAGATACGTGATTAGTTGGGGTTAGTTAATGGGGATTTATTGTGAGAGATCTGGTCATTGATAAATAAAGTCACCACAGCTGGACCTACCACAACTCTCCCACAGCTCATTTAGAAGTAGACCCAACATAACCCTCTCCCACAACCCATCCAGAGCTGAAACCAAAACAAACTTCCCACACCCCCACGATCCAGAAGTGGACACAACACAACACACTCCCACACCCCCTGACCAAGCCATTCAGAGCTTCCCATTGGATTTCCACTATAGATAACAAAGCTGCAGAGTCCATATACTGTAAACAAAACATTTTTGTGGAACTTTTTCTTTTACAATTATAGATCAACATCCAGCAACAAGTCACCCACTGGCCCAAATATGCTTGCAAGATGTTATACTGCCCAAAGGTGTCCCCCCCCAAGTCATGATAAGATTTGATTAGCTCAATCGTCCGCTCCTAGAACTTGCTAAACCACTAGGTTATTTCTACATTGTGTAATGTAAAGAAGATTGGTTGTAAATACTAACTTACAAGATAAGATAGCACTGCTGTACATTTGTTTATTTAGCTAGCTAGGCTTTATTTTGTAATGTATTTGCCATTTGATTTTGTGAACAATCAATCTGTTGCTTCAAATAAATGAGAGTTATCTCTCACAAGTAATCTGCGACATGTGCTAAGGCAGGTGCAGTGGAAACGGGGAGTGATGCCATCATAAAAGAGCCTGGTTTTAGACTGTATATCTAGAAGTACACAGCCAACAGTGAGCCAGACAGACGCCTCTGTGTTCCAGTCTGAACTCCCCTTATGCGCGCTTGCCAACATTAACATCCATGGTTTTGGTTTGGGTGGTAGTCTCAAATAAAGCATTTTAACTCTTGTTGCTTCCTCTTTAGTGGGTTCAGGCTGGTTTCAGTAAAAGTAAAAGTGATGAATTTGATCGATTGAGTTCTTAGAGAATAACACAGGTCTTCGTATATTAAAATGGGTTCTTTGATTTTTAGACATACGCATATGTTCATATTTTTTATATATTATACATTACCACCTATGATCATGGGAGGACAGAACAAATGTCAGTTAACCATTTCAACTGTAATTAATATAAAGTTTCAATGCTGCCATTGCCAGAATCCTCAGGCCTAACATTAGCGTCTGACAGTTTTTGCCTTCAGCACCAGTCATTCTTAAGTAACGGCATACACATGGTTTGGGTCGGTAATTACTGCAGAGGGTAGCACGTTTGACTCATCAGTTGCTTCCAGGTATTAGTGGGTGATGGGTTTTGAAAACATACATTCTGCAGACTAAAACCTAAAATGTTGGCACTCCACTACAAGTTTACTCTCAAAATGTCAGTGACAAAATCAGTGTATATAAGTTGAGAAGAATAGTACTGTGCTCATTTTGAAGGCAAACTCAACATACACTGCAAAATGTCATACAATTTTTTTTATGTAACAATATTTGAGGAAATATTTGCTTGAAATAAGTGAAATAATCTGACAATAGAACAAGAAAAGTCAAATGACATTTTTCTAAAACCGTATACCTGATAAGAATTTTTCAGGCAGTATAAGGAAGTTTCAAGTGTGTACATTAATGCCATTTCAAACTACACATTTTTCCATCAACAGGAACAAAGGACACCCCACATATATTGTAACATTCAATATCAACCGTGACGCAATCATATCTTGATAAAGGAATTTGAGAATGCATTTGTTAGGCCCGTATTGAATAGAACGCCCACAGGTTTTTCTAATTCTTAGTCAGTAATTAGGTTATTCCATCTCTTCTGTAATTGAATTCATCACATGCTCTCTCCTCAACATTTTGAGAAGAAGGCTTGAAACATTTCCAAAATCAATCCGGAGAGGGTTGTATATACCTAATGTTGTTTATTTGCACATTCAATAATATAAGTAATATGGTGATAATTCCCCCAGGTCAAACTAGGGACAAGATGGTGCTATAGAAGTTCCGCGCATATCTGACTACTACTATCTCAAAGGACTGAGATGGTCTATATTAGACAGGCATATTTGTTCTGCGTAACATATTTCTATCTGAACGTTGCAAGATATTGTATCCAGATGAAATATCCCACTGTCTACCTATAACATGTGGCTGTTCTGCTGTGCTCCGATGAGCCTTGTGTACCTTGTAACCAGACCTGGACCCAGCCCCATCCTCCAAATCAATTACTACACTATTACATTGCCTACAGCTACTGTAATCATTGTGTTGTCGAATCTGTTCTGCTGAGAACCTGGGCTGGCTGTCACCTGCAGCACAGATGTGCTACACACGCTAGCACTGCCAACGGTCCAAGATGAAAGGCTGCAGCTGGGCGTGGACCTGGCGAAGTCCCTCCTCAGCTCTACGTTCTGAGTTTGTCTGACGGTCAAGGGCAAGTTACAAGCAGAACGCGTTGTAGCACCCACCTTCACTGCGATGTTAAGCAACTAAAGTACCTAAGAACTATCTGAGTCTACAACTCTACTAGTACTTCTGAATTGAAAAATAGTCCAATTCGAACACACTACTCAAGAGAAATTAATTAAATGAAAAAGACCTGTTTCCTCAGAAAATGAGTTCAGTTGTTTTCCTTTGTACAACTTTGGTGAAGCGTTATGTTGTCAGAGGGTGGTTAAGTTGGGCTGCTGCTTGGGGTGTGTTAAGGAACACCCTGGTTTTCTCCCCCATTATGCTGTCAAATAGAGTAAAAAAATAGATTTTCTTTTTCTTAAAAATAGGTTTAAAAAAATCAGTTTTTCAACACTGGAATGGTTGTTGAGGCTGTATTGCAGCCGTAACAAGAGACTTCACCTCATCAAGCTACCGTCTTTGGCATGATAAATTCACTGACCTTTTCATTTACTCATAGGGAGAAGAGACATTTCTGTATTATACATTTTATATTCTAATCTTTTGAGATACTGGATTTCCATGAGATGTAAGCCATAATCATCAAGACTGAATTTTAAAAAGCTTAAAATGTTTCACTTTGTGTGTAATTAATCTAGAAAATAAGGTGTCACTTTTTCATGAGATGCAGCTGTATTGTACTTGTGGGTAATTATGAGAACCGGATGACAAAAAGCAACATATTACACCACCTGCAGAGGGCACCATCGCATTTATGATTGGAGTTCAACTCAGAAATGATTGACCACTCCCTAGTCACAAGTTGGCTGAACAATCTGAATGGCACCAGAACTTAATGGGTCGGACCTAAAACAAAATTATTAAAAGGTGTATCTCTGATACTCTGATTGGTTGAAAGCCAACTGCTAAAAAGTTGTGCAATAGCTTTTAGATCATGTCAATAATTGCAATGGGAGAGTTACATAGAAAAGAGTAGTGCATTGGAGAATTTACTTGTCAGGCAATCCCTATGGTTTGACCGGTCTGTTGAAAAAAGTGATATGAAAAAGCATTAAATGCTGCCATCTACTGTCGAGTGGTTGACACACACTGAGGCGTTGAGAAGAAAGTACTCCTGTTCATGAATATTCCCTAAATATATTATGTGCCTTTGAATTTGAATTAAAACCATAGAAACATGGATTCCTGCTTTAATAGTTAATATAACTTGCATGGTGGTCCCTCATTGCATTTTTAGTTCTACTTCGTAGCAGATGTGTTCTTTGTTAAAAAAGAACCCATTAATGTTAATATTCTTTCGCTTTTGAGTTCTAACAATCACACTTTATGAAGACTTAAGAGATTGGGACTAGAGAGAAGAGACTGAATTGGAACTGGGCCAAAAGGTACTTCCTGAGTGTCCTTAACTAGCCTCGGGCTTCATGGACCACTGGACAAGAGTGATGAAGAATAAAACCGAGGCCCTTCAAGCTCTGTGGCAGACGCACAAATCTCATGTGACACCACTTGCCTCTCTTCACCCTACCACACCCCACCCGCTGAGGTATTTCAAAGTGGGATTTTGGCAGAGAGAGACGCAAGACATATTCAGAGAAGAGGGTGTGAGGCACTTTACTTTTCCCTTACCAACTATCAATGCCTGATTCATTAGAGAAGACAGAAGAGAAACAATAGACTGCCTGTTGTCGACTATCTAAATTAGAGTAGGACACTCATTGGTTTCAGACTACAGCAGAAATAAATAAAAAATATGATAAAAAAACACCCTATGAACACAATTTTCTGCTGACAATTTAAATAGCCCTAATTTCCCTGATTTTGTTCCTAGAAGTCTGCAAACATTTGACCTGGCTCAAAAAACTGCAGTGAAATTATTTTAATGACAATTAAAACAGTAGCTAAAGACAAGAGTAATGTTAAGATGGGAGGTTGGATGTCGGTTTCACTCAAATTATTTTCTGCTGTCTATAAATTCCCCTGTATAAATTGGATTTATTAATTAGGAGAAACAACATGTCAGAGTGTGGTCTTCATTTTGACAGTGCAATTTAATTATTTCTTCAAAATGTTCCAGTCAAAGCAGCTCTATTATCACATTCTCCTGGCTGTCTGTAGCAGTGAGGACAGGCCACAAACAGATATAAAACAGAGAGGTGGGAGAAAAAGTGAGGGAGCGACAGTTTAAACACCAAGCAGTCGGTGGAGATCAAATACAGATTGACAGCTGAGTTCAACTGACCTCCAGAAATAACACACAAACAGGGAAGTCACTGTGATCGAAGGGCTTGGAAAGCTGTTGAACCTAAAGACAAAGTTGCTCATTACACAACCGTAAAGTGAAGCAGTTTATGCTGCAATCAATTCCCTCCACCAGATTCTTATTGTTTTCACTGAGAGCTTAGCAAAATAGAGATAGAGCTTTTAAAGCCCCCCCACACGCACGTACGCGCACACACACACGTGCACGCGTGCGCTGTCAAACAATTAACATAATCCACCACAACTAATCACATTAATGCCTGAAGCTTACTGCAATTCATTGTTCAAATTTTGTCCTAAATTTTAAAAAAAGTTATACGTTTTATTGTAAATGATAGACATTGCTTGATTTTCAATAAAAAAAAATGCAGAAGAAGTCTCTTTCCAAGTTGGTCTATTAGAACAGGGAATTGATCTTAAATTTCTCCCCTCAAATGATTAATGACCATCTATTTGTATCCTGTGTAAATCTGAATAGATTTTGTATATGAACTAATAGTTTTACCATCTTTTACCATTGTGATCTTACTTAGGCTTGTGTTTAAAACACCCATCCACACCTCAAGCTGGAAAGATGCAGGCATGTTATCCAACACAGAATCACACCAATGCCTTTTCAGGTACTTCGATTATTAGGCTAAAAAATGGTTAGAATTAGTTTCAGGTCAGGGACTGCAAAACAAGCAGCTTTTCTAAGATGATTGACCACAGCCAAATACATGTCTTTATTAAATGATTTCCAAATGCCATGAGATTATTTAAAAAGACAAAGTCATAGGTTACTGTACAGCGGGCGAGGTAGCCAGAGATGTTTATCCACAAACATTAAATCAGGAACATATAGGTAATTTATTTATGCTCAGCATAAAAATTGTTGGTTCTGTGATTTTAATATGTTGCAGTGGAAATGTGACTGGTGATGAAATTAATGTCATGGCTGAATAACTTACCATACTAAAAGCAAGGTTAACAGGAGGATTCGTGCACACACAGCATCTAGGGATTAGTTTCAGAAAAGGGTCAGGCACGGCTGTTCTTGTTGCTATTCCAATTTCTTCCAACCTGTAACCGCGCAGACTAAAGTATGAGTACAAACGTGTATTTACACCCAATTCACTCATAAATGACAGGCCGTCGTTGAAAGTGTATAAGTGCTCCATTTAACGGCGGGATTCACAGACAAGTGTCGAATAAACATGATCCATGACATGAGTGTTTAGGCCACTCTACACTGTTATATTGAGAAAACAAATGTGAAACTCTCAACCACTCCAGCACAAGTCAAGAGCCAAATAAACGTACCCGTACACTGTTGCAAAGGAATAAGTGACAGCTCCCGCTCATGTCATGCACTAAATATGGTTCTGAGGCCCAAAAAAACAAAGAATATGTTAATGATCTTTTAACAATTAGCCCCACCCACCACTTTTAAGTTGAATGTATTGTTTTCATATGAAGGGGTGGGGCAAAGACTGAAATGGGATAGAGGTGCCCTTTAATTATGTTGTTTGAAAGAAAGGTTGTTTGAAGGTGGTTTAATTAGGTAGTTTTAAGGAAAGACTAATCAATAATAGAGGACTGTTAGTTTAAAACAGATGATAACCTATACATTGTTTCTCACCTACAATTAGGGACAAATTATGTAACAACAAAAAGCCAAGGAGCAAGCGAAGCTTAAAATACAGTGCTTAGGGAGAGAATAAGTCTACGCTGTGTGGTTTAATAATTAATCTCCCATTTAGTTTGATCTAACACATACTTTGAAATGTTTAAATTAAACTTCATAATCTCTCTCTCCTACATTGGTGTAGTCTACTGCTCATCTGCTGCATGTTGTTGGAGGGAGACACTGGATGTGACATTCAAGCCGGAGCCATAAACCTGCTGCTTTACATGGTATCACATTCCACTGCAGCCTGGTTACTATAGTGTGGCAGCACATTCATTACATTCACACAGTCAATAGCATGGTCTCCCCTCTGTTTGTGCGTTCTTGGCGTCATTTACCATTACAAGGGACAAATGGTATGACAGCACCAACAGGATCTGGGACCAGGCAACAGACGTCATAATCAGGGAGGGAAACAATGAGAGGAAGAAGAGGCTACAGGAAATCCAGGCGTTCCCATACTGCTGCTCCTCACAAGGTATTGTTTCAAGTAATCTACCTGGACAATCCCACTGCTTAGAAATATGGTGAATCAAGTCCCCATTTGAGTCGGTTATTTGTTTTTTACTCAATCTATTTCTACCCACTTAATCCTGACCAAAAAATGAAATGCAGATAAAAAACTGATTGGAACTGAACCCACAGTTTCTCACACAAAAAGAAAAGATTAAGAACACTTTCCTCTTCTATTGACCCTCATTCTCCAATTGCCCACGCGTGACCTGATTTGACATACACAGTACCCAAGAGCACAAAAGACCCTGCCACATTATCTCCACGTATGTTCCCACTATGGGGATTAGACATTTAATGGATGAAATACAGAGAGACCCAACCAATCAGTGACTTAGCTAGTGACGTTTCACGCGCTGCGTGGCTGAGTAGCAAAAATGAGAATTCTACCTGAAATGTTAAAAGACGCCACTTGGCATGTGTTCAGTCACACATACACGTGAAGTCTGACGTTAAGTCTTCTTCACGACGGTTGCACCCGACATATGCACACCTAAAACAGGACCAGTCTGTGAGGAGCAGGGAAGGTGATGCAAGCCCCAGCCTGCAGTCTCCCTTGTCCCCACCTTCACCGCCCATCACCCATGGCACGACCTCAAAGAAGCCTGGCCAGTCTAACAGCAGCTGGGAAAACATGGCATTCCGTGCCATTAAAACAGAACCTATTCTATTCATAGCAAAAAGGAGAGCTGAGGTGAAGTTAAGAAAGGTAGTATGATAATTTCTTGGGGCATATCTGTGTAGTATTAGTTCCCCGTTAATACGTGTCTCGGTTTATAGCCTTATGAAACTGGAGCTGCACTACATTCAGGTGAACAGGCTGGTTCAGTATCAGTTCTTTGTTACCACCCAAAAAAGGTAAATTTAACTATTTTCCAACTTGTTGTTGGTTCGTCACGCTCAAAGTAGTCAATGGGCCAAGATTTCTGTATGCATGGAAGTGATGTGTGCATGTAAGCCTATGTTTTGAATTGCCTGAAACTGGTGGGATTGGGATTATTTCTGGGTTTTAAACCTCCTCATATTCTCTCTCACTGATATTTTAGTTTTCAGTGACTAAAGTGGGACATGACAACGTCTACCTCGAAGTCAAGATGGGTTTGGTCACAGAGGTTGGTTACACAAGGGCAAAAGTATCTATTAGCTGAAGAGTTGGGGGGATGGGTATTCCTTGGTTAAGAGCGGTCTTCCGAAACACTTAAGAGGTGACTACTGCCGCCCATTGGACAGGGCCAGGTGTGGTGCTGAACTCCCAACAGGCTCTGTTCTAGTTTCAGTCTCATCATGTGTCCATAAAATGTTCAGTGTTGTCAATCCTAATGGCATATCTGGACTTGGAATCAGACTGTTACTGTAGAAGCATCAATGCCAGTCCATTATAGTTCTGCTTCCTGACCCTGTTATTGAACCAGAGCCCGGCCCGACACCAATTTCCTGTCCTGGGTGCTCTTTGAAGAGTAATTTAGTGACACAGGTAAAGTTGGTAGACGGGTCAGATCCCTTTCATTTGCCCCTAGACACACCCGACTCAAGCCACAATTTTCTAAAGTGTCACGAGACATCATGAGAGACCTCATTGGGGATGCTGAAGTAGGCAGCGAACAGAAAGACTAGAATGTCATTCCTTTCTCTAGCTCAGAACTGAACCAGCCATGGTTTCCAGCCAAATCCCAGAAGGTGTATTCATTAGCGCAAACACAGCTTATAAATTCACCACCAGCACAGAATATAGAACAATGGCATTATGGGCTGCTTCATGTTATTTAAACATCCAACATCTCATTCCAGGCCACTGTCTGGCCCTAAAGCCCAGCGGAACTACCAGCAGCTAGTAGGTTAGGCATTGTCTTCAGAAGAATGTTCATTTATCATGGTAGTTTGTAAAAAATATATTTTGCTATAGCTGTGGTTAAAAAAATAGGATTTTTTTTTCTTTACATTCATTCCTCATCCAGCCCTGATATCTGTAATGGAGTTCCCCAAGGCCAACGCCCATAGATCGAAAGACAAAAAACAATGATCTTACCCAATGTAAGACAAGTAGGATTGTGTCCATAGAGTTTGCTGATGAACAGCTTGCTGGCTGTAACTATTGGAGGTGGTCAAGTCAATACACCATCAAAGTAAGGTATGAGAATACCTTGTAATGCATGAACCTTACACAGTTTTTCCATTCAGGAACATCCAGCAAGGAAACAACGGCCAACAGCTGTTATTATTGCCACATCGATGGGGATGCAACCCTAAATGTATATTTTACCGAAACGCTATATAAAAATGAGGCAAAGATCCCAAATAAACATTGCCAAAAGTAATGGCACTACAAAGTGGAATTTCAAATACACACACATTATGAGGTGCTTTGGATTATTCTGTAAGCCCTAACAAGGGACAAAGCATTCCAACACTGTTGACCTCTATGGGAGTCATCAGGGTTGAGGGACAATGTGGTCACTGACACTGTTGCAGAGAGAGGAAAACAAAGACAGATGAAGTCAGGAGCCACAAAATGAACTGGCATCTTTTCCCCCGGAAAGACAGTCCTGGTCAATCCTTTCTCGGAGAAGGGAAAGTCTGAGCCCACTGTTAATCACTAGCCTGGAGGGATATGCGCACGCGCGCGCACACAACAATACACAAATGGAAATGTGAAAGACAGGGGGGTGGGTCGGGGGACCGCACACTTGCTATCTGTCTGTTTCATTAAAGGTTCACTTTGCACTCAATAATGAGTCTGCATATTGGATGTTAGATTTCCAGAAATTAAATAATGAACCAGTTTATTAATTTGGGAATTAAAGGGCATTAGCCACTGACCACCCAGTTATAGAAATCCGGGGTGTAATAAAAATGGTGCGTCATGCTCGAAACTTTCAGGCTTAAAGAGCTTGAATTATATATATATGAAGAAAAAATATAGCATATGAATGCCCCATAAGTTAAATTCCTTCAAAACTAAACTCAAAATATAAGCTTGTTTTACATTAACCTTGTATTTAATTGAACTGTACAGTCTCAAAACATGTTAAAAACAAGTTTAAACTATGATTTCGATATCTTGTATGTTCCGGAATTCATTGCACGGTCTTGAAATTTCAGAGCACTTTCCCCATACCCCACACATAGGTAAAGGCTTTGTTATTGTTTGGATTAATATTCTGTAAAGCAAGATGAAAGTATAGGCTTATATTTTACATGACTTTAATACTGCACTTCACGTTCAAACACACTGAATGTGCTATTGGCATTGAGGATGGAATATTTTAGATTATTTAGGTTCAGAGACAAGTCCGGACACAAATTTCCACAAGCACCAAACTTCATTCCTCCCTTGAGTGATAGATTAAATATTACTATAAACATAGCTGAATAGACCAGCTACAATGAAGTTTATAGTAGGGATTATAAAAAAATTATATACAAGATAATCATGTTAACTACAAACAACTACGCAACAGTAGTTTAGGTAAAGCAACACACATATGTCACGTGCGTCGCTCACATTATGCTTAGTGTACATATTGCCTCTATTAGTTTTTAAAATTAACAAATATCAGTGGGAAAGAATCGCAACATTTTCGACTGACAGATATTTTACCTGCTCTTTGCGACTCTGTCAGTATGTCAATCAGTAGGAGGATTCCGATGCAGATATGCCGACTCAACCAGCTGTCAAGACGAGACATGCTTCTCCGCAAATTATTTCCACGAGTGCTTTGCAATATTTTGGAAAGCAATTAGCAAAAACTCTTAAGAACATTAGTGCATCTCCGTCTGAATCCTAGTAGAGTGGCATTGGATAAACTGGGTGGCGTGTACGGAACAAAGGCTATGCGCAAGGATGGTTCCACCTGCCCACCTAGAGCACCAAAAAAGAATTGAGAGTAGAATCTTAATGTAAAATCCTCAGTCATAAACCGTAGCAAAGTAGAACCCAATAGGACCAACCCCTAACTCCTAAAGCGTCATCGAAACTTCAGTGATTGATAGGTCCAATCTAAATGGCATGTAAATTAGGGGCTGATTACGTTCGGACCTCTTATGATTTGATGATATTTAAATACATTTTTAGATCAGGTTGGCCATCTGGACTATTGAGAGAAGTCCGGGTGTCCATTTCGAAATGTGGGTGGCTAGGCCGTGGGCCTGATTTAATAAAACATTATTTATTTATTTTTTTATCAAAGCCCACGACGTTTGACAGGGGGCAACAAGGTGTGGCCGATGCCTGGGCCGGCCCACTGGACCATCTTCGACTTCCCCTGCCCCGCCTCTGTTCCATTCTTCCCATGGAAGGCTTTAACTGACAGTCCCGCCCCTTGCCTCTTTCCCACCACAGAAGTTCACATTGACAGAGACAAGTTGACATGAGCTCTGAGTGAGAAACATTGTGAAAGAATGGATAAGGAGGATCAATACTCCAAAAGTGTCACTGAGATGCTGTTTAAAGCCATTAATCTGATGCAGCCAAATGTCAAACATTACCTGTTTTATTGGATGCTACTAGTGCTACTGTTATTGCTGCAATTAAACCCACCCTGATTGATTATGGAGATGTGGATGTAGAGACGTGGAAGTAGAGAAGGAGATGTGGATGGAGACCTGGATGGAGAGATGGAGAGGTGGATGTAGAGATGGAAGTAGACGTGAATGAAGATGTGGATGGAGATGTGGATGTAGATGTGGATGGAGAGATGAAGACATGGATGTAGAGATGGAAGGAAACGTGGATGGAGATGTGGATGGAGACGTGGATGGAGACTTGGATGGAGATTTTTGATGGAGTCGTGAAATAAGACGTGGATGGAATCGTGGATGGAGATGTGCATGGAGTCGGCAAATGAAACGTGGATGGAATCATGGATGGAGACGTGAATGGAGAGATGGAAACGTGGATGGAGACTCGAATGGAGAGATGGAGACGTGGATGGAAACGTGGATGGAGAGATGGAGACGTGGATGGAAACGTGGATGGAGAGATGGAGACGTGGATGGAGACTTGGATGGAGAGATGGAGACGTGGAGGGAGACTCGAATGGAGAGATGGAGACGTGGAGGGAAACGTGGATGGAGAGATGGAGACGTGGATGGAGACTTGGATGCTGCAGCAAATAGCTGGTTGATATATTTTAGAGTGCTTATTAAAGTCGGTGCAGAGGAAGCCATAGACAATGATGGAGAGCCAGGGGCTGCCAGCTCGTTAGCTACAATGAACATAAAATATACACACAATGTAGTGTTGGTCATGTTTCATGAGGTAAATTAATAATAAAAACATCAGAAATGTGCCTTACAAAATCCAAAGATTAGGGGCTAAAGAATGGCCTTCTATGAACTGTAAGAAATTCAGTACAATCTTTGAAAGAGTTGCAATAGCGTTAATATTTTCATTATGTGGTAGCCAGTTTGTTGAATATTGCAGCACTAAAATGAATAATTTCTGCATGAAATAAACGCTATCTAAACTGGTCTGGGAAGAACGTAACAGGATGTGTAACTTGCCAGTAAGGGGCAGGGATCTGTGCATGGCCCTTTAGTTGCTCCCAGCCTTGGCCCTTCATTGCTGGCAGACCTACCTGCCATAGGTTATTTAGAAATTAAGCCATTGTATTTAATTCATTCACTTGACAAATCATCAGTTTTTTATTGTACATTTTGCCACTTGATATCATTTACAAATATATTTCAATGTATTCATGTTAATATATTTGATTCACATATCAAATCTCACTGAACAGTTGTAATGTAATGTTTATTGTAGTTAAAATTTTTTGCATTTTGCAGTGTCCTGACGTGTATTTACGCAAAATGCTTTTTCCGGCGTCCTTCTCATTTGCAAGATTGTATTCATAGGATGCAGGTAAAAATCTACTATCAACATATATAGTTTTCCTGCTTTATGTCCCATGTTCAGACATGTTGGCCCATTAGCACCTGCCCTAAACCCTGCATTCCATACACAGGGCAGTGAAAGCTGCTTATTGCTGATCATAGACAGTGATTCTTATTACTGATGATAGACAGTGAGTCTTATTACTGATCATAGACAGTGAGTCATATTACTGATCATAGACAGTGAGTCATATTACTGATCATAGACAGTGAGTTTTAATGGTGATCATAGACAGTGAGTTTTAATGGTGATCATAGACAGTGAGTTTTAATGCTGATCATAGACAGTGAGTTTTAATGGTGATCATTATCAGTGTGTCTTAATGCTGATAAAAGACAGTGAGTGCACAATGCAGTGTGCAGAGACTCCTCCAGGACTACATCAAATGACCCATACTGTAAAAGCTCCACCTGGAAACCAATATATTGTTAAGACACATGACCAGCCTAATGCCTCCGCAACATGGAGTACCCTAAAGACTGACTTAATTAATGTGGTAAAATAGCAGATATTTTACATATACATGGACCAGTGACAAATTAAAGGCGAAAGCTGAATTAATTAATGTAGGAACATACCGAAGGTAGATACATCAATACAAATGTACTGCATGACACAATTAACATTTTACTATTGTTTAATTTGTGACCCATCTGTTTAAATATATGAAGTATATCGTTTGTTACCCCAAAACACGTATTCTATTAGTGTTTGTTGCTCTATTACGTACACTACGTAACTTGTGTGGAGGTTGAATAGATCAGCCTTGAACTGCTACACTGTCACTGTGGTGTGGTCAGATCTGGTGACCAATAGGTCAGGGATGGTGTATCTTTGCCAGTAGAGGGCAACCCAACCAAAGGTTTGTTTCTCAAATGGTTCTTTGAGGAGAAATGAAAAGGATTCATTTGAAATGCCATTGATATTTTTACATGAAGAATTAGGAGTTCCCCTATAGTTTCAATGTAAGGATCCCATTATAGTCCCCCAAAACTTATTTTTTTGCAGTGTAAAATAATAGAATGGTTGAATCAACCCAAGGGGAATTGCAGGAAAAAGGACCCAAATAACTGACAATTACTCTCACTGTCCTCACACAGACGGTGCTGTGGTTGCTAACTGTTCAGGAATTGCAAAATGCAGCCAATTTTCCTGTCATTTATATAGGGCCAAGGAATCTTCCACTAAATGTCAAGGTCACGTAATCTAAGGCTGCTGCCAGAACATGCCTGCCTTCTCTGAAAGACAAACCTTGTACAATGACATAGAGGAATCTTTTCATTTAACACGACAGGTTTACTCCTGTAGCAGGTCAGGTTGCTTCCACCAAGGGAGTGATATGTGTGGTATAAAACTTTGAATCCCGGGGTTCCTCATTTCAACATCAATCTTGTCCACACACGTAGAGAGACAGATCCACTCTTCTTTCACAGGGATTTCACCCGACTCCTCAGCTATGAAGCCTGCAGGTGTGTATCTAGTCTTTGTGTTCCTAGGGCCTTCATTTCAGATCCAGATTCCATCTGTCTTGCACCACAGTATTGCTTGTCAAAGCATAGGAAGAGTATTTTTTTTAAGTGCCACTTATCCTCTAACTGCATACGCATGTTGTATTCACAATAGTCACTAGTGTGTTGCTAATTCTTGTCCTTTGAGCAACTAAAGGGTCCTTGGTAAAAATATAGTGACTGTGGAAGGATCTCACAACAGTAGGCCTGTTTTTAGAGGCGTAGGCAATAATGTTACTCGCTTGTCAGGAGACAAATGAAACACGATTTTTGTTACATTTGAATGAATCTTACAGTTGTGGGACCGCATGTCAGCGGCATTCTAAAATGTGAAAATTGGCTTAAAAATCTAAAGAATAACTTTTGCTGTCATTGCAGAAGCTTTTTGACAGATGGCCTCACATTCTCCTTCAGAAATATGGTAAAACGTGGTTTGCAGGTGTTTTACATTTTTTTTATTAAGTAGGGGGCATCAGTAATGGCTGCCAAGAAAAAGATACATTTATTATATGTGGATATAGGATTTAAGGTTGACTTGCAGAAAGACTGACCCTAATATGTTGAAGTTAAAATACAGTCTGAGGGAAGATTCTGACCCTACGCTCTTCAGTCCTATGACTGTCCTACTAACCAGACATCTGGTTAGAGATGAATATTCCTGGGCCATATACTGTAAACTATAGTATATCATTTTGTCCACTAGATTTTTCTTTCAGACTTGACAATGGCTAAAGGATATACAGTTGTTCTCATAAGTTTGCATACCCTGGCAGAGATTGTGAAATGTTTAAAATTTGGACTGATCATGCAAAAAACTCATATTTAAGGATAGTGATCATATTAATCCTTTATAATCACATCGCTGTTTAGCTCCTTTTTAAATCATAATGATAACAGATATCACCCAAATGGCCCTGATCTAAAGTTTACATACCCTTGAATGTGTGGCCCTGTGATATGCACACAAGGTAACAAACACAGGTGAAAATGGCAATTAAAGGTGAATTTCCCAAACCTGTGGTTTTTTGAATTGCAATTAGTGTCTGTGTATAAATAGTCATGGAGTTTGTTAGTTCTCACATGGATGCACTGAGCAGGCTAGATACTGAGCCACGGTGAGCAGAAAAGAACTGTCAAAAGACCTGCGTAACAAGGTATTGGAATTTTATAAAGATGGAAAAGGATATAAAAAGTTATCCAAAACCTCACAAATGCCAGTCAGTAATGTCTCCACTCTGGGGAGAGTCTCTCAAACGTGCGGTTCATGCTAGACAATCTTGAATTACATGGAGACATTTTGCTAAGACAAATGGGCAGCCATACCACCTGCAAGAATTTGGGGCTTCGTAGACAACTATTACAAACGACTGCACGCTCTCATTGATGCTAAAGGTGGCAACACACAGTATTAAGAACTGAGGGTATGCAGACTTTTGAACAGGGGTTAGATCATTTTTTTCTTTGTTGCCATGTTTTGTTTTATGATTGTGCCATTCTGTTATGACCTACAGTTGAATTTGAATCCCAAAATAAATAAAATACATTTGTTTTGCCTGCTCACAAATGTTTTCTTTACAAATGGTATGTACACCTCCGGAAAAAAATATTACATTTTGAGTGAGGAACAGATCCGTTTGTAGAGGTCTCTTAATTTTAACCCTTCTGTTCCTCACTCAAAACCTGTTTTGGAAAAGAAAGTAAAAGGTGCAGGGATCTCAATAATTTTTACCGGAGCTGTGTATTACCAATTCTCCTAGGGTATGCAAACATGCAGTGTTTGAAAGTGACTGCAGCGGACATCCACTAGCATCTGAGAATGTAGCGCTTGCATGCCAATGCTGTAAACTGCTGTGATGGACCCTGTCACTCACCATACAAGCTTTACGGCTTTGTCCTGATGCCATGATTGGGACAGGAGAACCTAAGTCCCGTCTTTGCCCACTGTCTTATGTCCCCATAGCAACTGTATGAGTGAACAGACAGGAATCTCCACGTCATATTTTATCTGTGGTGCATTAGACAGGTATTTAATGGCTTCATGCTGTGGCATCCTTTCTACTCACTGGGTTTCCATGAAACAAAACCATTGGTATTGCGTTTGCTGCGATTCGGACGTCACTCTCCCTGGTGGACACTCTGGCGGCGGTGACGAGTGTTTGTGCAAATTGGTAATGGATTCTGAACAATTACATTCCTATGAGCACGCTCTTATCTCAGCCTGATTACGCTGAGAGAGGCTCTCTAGCAGGAAGCTTGGATGCCTGGGGGCTGGGGGTGGATTGAACTACCTATCACAGTGACTGATGGAGTAGCAAGGCTGTCTGTATAGCATGGTGGAGACTTAATTGTTCATTGTGGATACTAATGATTGGTGTAACATGTAATATGTGAAGCGTTTAGTCACCTCAACAACGTACCTAATGAACGATTAATGGTTCCTCAATAAGCTCCCCATGAGGCCTAGCAAAATGCTTCCTAAACTATTGATGAGTGTATGATGGCCAACTAAACAATGGATAGCGACACTTTAAATCCATGCTTACTGTGAAGCTAGCGTCCCTGATGTCAGGAGTCACAGTGTTGGTGGGAAGTTGAGTTGGTAGAAGTAACCTTCTCTTTCTTCCCTGTAGAGATTTAGCTGAAGACCCCTGTTGAGCTGAGGTACCCAGCAGAGAGAAGCACTCAGGGCTTCTATATTTAGCACCAATAGGGCCACTGAATGAAGGGCCAAGACTTATCTGACAGACTGTCATCGAAAACCTGTGGTATTTTTAGAGTCAGCTAGCACTGGCTGAGCTGCAGCTGCCTCAGAGTTTAACGGTTGTCCCTCTCCCCTTCTCTCTCTCCCTCTCTCTCTCCCTGTGACACTCAGGGTGCCTCAGAACGGCTGTGGTGGTGTTGACTCATAGACCACGCACTCAGGGGGCCATGTGGTCATTCATCAGGAGCTCCAGCAGACCCGGCCAGCCTGAACTTCCAGAAACAACGGGAACCTCAGTGGATGGACAGACAACAGGACAAACCACAAGAGAAGTTGTATAGATCAGGATATCGCTGTTTGTCTGATCGCCCAGCTCCTATTTAGCCCAGGACATCTTTGGTAAAATCAAAATCTCTTTTTGAAGACATCAGAGACATTCTTGGTGAGGTGAAAGAGCAGGACTGGCAAATTATACTTTAGAGCAGGAAGTAAAGCATCTCAAAGAGACATCCTTTGCTGGACAGAGCAGACGACAGCCATTTTAAGTAACGCAGCACCGCACATGCCCCTGTGTCCAAGCTTGTACTAAGGGGGTAAATGTTTTAAAATACTGAAGAGTGGCTGTCGTTGGTGGTCTATATGGTCAATGTGGAACAGAGGAAGTGCCACTTCGGAATCATTGGTAGGTTCTGAAGTTTTTTTAAATTTTTTTATTAGAAACAGAAACAACTGTTTTTGATTTTATTGGAACTTATATTGAATAAGTCATATTAAACCATCTGGGTTTGTTCACTGCATGTGACCCATTTTATTCAATACATTTGTCATTGTAGATAACTGGCTACAGCAGGACTGCCTGGAGGGAAAGACCGGACCACCTCATTGATAAAAGGCACCTAAACAGCAGACCATAATGCCAAATGTTTTAAACAGAATGTTCTCAAAATCTTCTTACATGAGAAAATAGCTCCAATGATCAAACCTACCGCTGGTCCAAACAATTGTGGAGAACAAATATCAAAATAAATCCCACTACCATTTTGAAGACCTAGCTAAACCTGCTACAGAGCCACAAGTATAGGAACAATGACGTACTATTTCGGGCATGTTCTGTCATCCTAAAATCAATCCCTGCCGGCATTTCGATTCTGTGAAAGTGTCTCTGGCAAGATAGCACATTACCAGGTTCAGAAATACCAGGAGGTAGCATTTTTGGTCTACGGATTTCCCTTTAGTAGATAATTACACTTGTGTTTGAGAGTTAACCATATTACTAAATTGATTTGGTGATATTTGACACAAGATCCCCATGCTTGGTGAGCGTCTTTATTTGGACAGACTACTTTAAATACTCCCCTGGCTGAGCTACAGCACCAGCTGTGAGGGCTATGGACTGTTCTGACTGAATGACTGGCTACTGTTGGTGTAAAGCTCCACTTCCTCACTGAGACATTATCATAGGGTGTTTAGCTGGGTGATGGGTGCAAGGGCAAAGAGGATAACTGGGTGGTGAAACAGACCCAGCATGCTGAGAATGCTTTTGGAATGCTTTTATATCCTCCAGTTATATGTATGTACACAGTGTCCAGTACTGTGCAAAAGTTGTAGGCACCTGAAAGTCAAACTTAAGCCATGTTTTGGGGTAGTAAGTGTTTATTTGAAGAAGAAAAAAAGGCTATGTCTTATGAAAAATCTGTTAATGGATAACCTTCAAAATGATAGGCTTTAATGCTGGACCTATAAAAACCAATGCAGTAACCTTATTGTTCCTGGATAACCTTCTCCTAGATTTGTTTCCTCTAGATACGAACAAGAAACTCCTTACCTAGAATGTATTTGTTTCGCCCCTCAGACTGAGTAAGACAACATGGACATATTCGGCGGTGCCCCTCGCGTGCTGGGCTACTCGCGTCCCGTGGTGGTAAAGTGTGGCGATGACGCCGTCCTGCAATGCAAGATCGGAGGAGACCCTCGGCCCGAGGTGACCTGGGAGAAGAAGAACGTACAGGTCCTGTCAGAGGGACGCTACAGGCTGTCAGAAGAGGGCAAGGCCTACTTCCTACACATCACTGGGGTCAGGCCGGAGGACGCGGGCCAGTACATCTGCAAGGCCAGTAACAGCGTCGGGGAGACGTGCGCCCCAGCCACTCTGAAGGTGGAGAATCCAGAGCAACAGGGGGCGCAGAAACAGACTACAGCATTTAATGGGCTGCAGCAGACCAGGCTGGTGAATGGAGAGTCGGGGGTTGCACAGAACGGGGAATGCAAAATGCAACATAGCAGTGAGCAATATAACCAGAATGGAGAAAGTAGGCCCTTAGAAAACGGGGAGAATAAAGGCAAACAGAACAGAGAGGTGGAAATGCAGAACGGAACTGTAGAACAACAAAACGGAGCGGTAGAACAAAACTACAGAACAGTAGAACAAAAGACCGGAGCAGTGGACCAACAGAATGCAGCGGCAGAACAAAAGAACGGAGCAATAGAACAAAAGAACGGAGCTGTCAGTGCGAGCCAGGTAAAGTTGCAACCATATGATGAGGAGCCCCTGCTGTCAGACGACAGGCCTCGCTTCCTCATCAAGCCCCTCTCCCTGAGAGTGGACCGCGGCGAAGACGCAGCCTTTTCCTGCAAGCTGTCCGGGAACCCTCTACCCCAGGTGGTGTGGGAGAAGGACGGAAAGAAGCTCAGCGACATCTTCGAGAGTGCCCACTTCAACATCAACAGCCAGGAGGGAGGCTGGTTCCAGCTGAGGATCTTCCGGACTCGGTTGCCCGATGGGGGCGTGTACACCTGCAGGGCCCACAACAGCCACGGTTCGGCGCTAGCCGGTGCAGTATTGCTTGTGGAGCCCATCCCTGAAAGGCAAGAGAGCGTCAGCCAAGCATCGCCTCGCAGTATGAGACACAGGACTGTCCGACACGGTCCGTTGAGGCCTCCGGACGAGCCCAGTCTGAACTCGTCCAAGGTGAAGAAGTTCGCGGTGTCCGAGGGGAAGCACGCTAAGTTCCGCTGCTTTGTGACAGGAAAACCCAAGCCCGAGATCATCTGGAAGAAAGACGGAGTTCCTCTTGAGGCCGGGCGGCGTCACCACCTGTTTGAGGACAGAGAAGGTTACTATACACTGAAGGTGATGTACTGCAAACAGCAGGACACGGGCCTGTACGTGTGTGCTGCTTCCAATGCACTGGGACACACCCTCAGCGCCGTTCACCTGACCGTCAAAGGTAAGCACCGGATCAGAACTTTCTCTTCACACTATTTCGTTTTCCTCACTCTTCCATTCCACCATCACATTTTCTATCCCTCTTTAATAATCATGGTTGACTTTCGACATGCAATTCAGGTACAATTCATTATATTTCATAGAGATGACGTAGAGATGGACTTTGATCTTCAACTGTTCCTGTAATTTGCTCTATATACAGAACATTAGACTGTGGATAGGTATTGCTAACAAAAATTAAATGTGAGTCAATCCCAGTTGTTGTGATCCTCATACAATAATACCAGGGAGGAGTCACCATAACACACATACTGACTAAGCTGGCTACATGTGTTAAATGGCATTAGTCACTGCAAGCATTCACATCCCTTATCTACCAGATAGTTATTAAAGCAATAAGGCACCACAGTAGGTTATATGCTCAATATACTACAACATAGAGCTGTTCTTAGGCACAGTGCATTTCAGACTGCCTGGATTCAGCCATGCTATATTGACAATATACCACCAACCCTCAAGATGCCTTTCATTATAAACCAATGAAATTGGAACAATAAAGTGAGGTGACATCATACCTCTGGTGCATGGTCTCACATATCATGGATTTAATCCCATCCATATAAAGGATTTGAACCACCTGGTTTATTATTTAGCAATAAGGCATGAGGAATTGCGGTATATAGTTAATTTGGCCTTATGCCAAAACCCCTGAGGGACCGGCTATTATTAGCGGGTTATCAACACAACAACCTTCAGCCAATCAACATTCAGGGTTCAAACAAACAGTTTATAATGCTACTTTTGATTAGGGTAGAGTTTTCCAATCCTAGACTCCTCCTTGGTATCTCCTTCCTCCCCCTAGCTTGCCTTCCCCCGTAACTCTTGCATACCACCCTGCTACTAACCCCCTATATTTAGATTCTGAATAATGTTGTGTATGTCTCCTGTCAATGACAAAGCGTGGAACCTGAGACAACTATTCGACTGTGTTGTTGAGCATTTTGACCCAGGCCAAAGTCACAGCAATGTCAAAGTTTAGAATAATCTAGAAATGAAGCTGAATAATGTATGTTAAAATTCTGCAATCAATCACGGAGCAAGTCATACCGTATACAGTAGTTCAAAAATGACATGTACCTGAACTTAAGGAATGCAATGAGTGTGAATGTGCCTAGCTTACTCTGCAGGCACAAGATAGATATGTATTCCAGGCTGAACGCATACTGCTCACTACCGCCATTCTGACCCATGGGCAGAACCGGCGGTGCGGTTCAAGCGTTCGCTGCAGGACTTGGAGGTGAGAGAGGGGGGCATGGCTGTGTTAGAGTGCGAAGTACCCAACGACGGCGTACCCGCTGCCTGGTACCTGGAGGACCAAAGACTGCAGCCGGGTGGGAAGTACGGCATGGAGCAGAAAGGCACGAGACGTAGGCTCACCATAGCAGACGTAGGAGCGGACGACGACGGAGTCTACCTTTGTGAGATGCCCGACGGAGGGAAGAGTATCGCGGAGCTGGCCGTCAAAGGTAGGTAGACATCTTACAGCACGACCAAGCTATGGTAGCGCATCAGTCATTCATTTGTTCTGACGATACAGTCCAGGAAAGATTTCAAATTGTTTGAGCATCGCAAGAAGTGAAACGACTTTACATCCTAATGATATAGGGCTTTAAACACATACAGTACATGACCAATCATCTCTATTTCTCCCCCAGGCACGATTGTCAAAAAACTTCCTCGCAAAGTCGACGTTCTGGAAGGGGAGAACGCCGCATTCTGCGTGGAGGTGGAGGAGGAGGACATGGACGTCCGTTGGTTCAAAGATGGTCTGAAGCTATGTGAGAGCCACCAGACCATCCTCAAGTCATTCGGTAAAACCCACATCCTGGTCTTCGTCAACGTCTCCCACGTGGACAACGGAGTCGTGACCTTCGTTGTGGGAAGATCCAAGACCTCTTCAAGGCTCAGAGTCAAAGGTGAAGTAGGTCCATCCGTTGTCAAGGTGACATAAGGACTACAATGTCAGGAGGGTAGAAATTCCAACTCTTGCGTGAATCTGCAAGAAACACTGCTGACTGAGGCATTATGTCAACGTTACTGTCAAACATTGCTTACTGGTCTCCTGTCTATGTTACTGTCCAGCTGCCAGACACTGTCCTCCCACCTGTCCGGTCGGAGTGAAGATGGACCTGGACAGGCCCAACAGTGTGCTCCTCTCCTGGGAACTGACCCCTGCCAGCCAGACCACAACACGCTCCGTCTATGTCCTGGAGAGACAGGAGGTGGGCTCTCAGGAGTGGTTTAGGTGTCAGACCTCCGACACGGCCACATCCGCAGAGGTCACAGGCGATAGCGTGCCCTGCGAGGGGAATTATAGATTCCGTGTCTGTTGCATCAATAAGTATGGCCGTAGTGGACATGTGGAGTTCCCTAAAGCCGTTCATCTTGGTGAGTCCGTCCTTACAATCCTTACAATATTTTCATTTCAGGAGACCAGAAAAGCAGTACCCTCCAACTTCATACAACAGTTTTTATAATTTCCCCAACTTGATTATAGGGTAGTTTGACATACATATTTTATGTGAATGTTTAGACTTCTACAAAATGCATACAGCACTACTGGTATTTTTAAAGCAAAGCACAAGACTGAGAAGCGCCATATATTATCTCAATCCTCATCCAGTACCAGGACCCAAGATCAGGGCACCTCTCCAAAGCTGCGAGGTGACAGAGGGGGAGGACGCCATGTTCACCATCAATCTGTCAGTGACGGTAACGGGCACCTGGTTCCTGAACAGTACCCAGCTCCAGGACAGCCAATGCTATTCTATCCTACAAGCCAAGACACAGCACTCCCTGGTCATCCACAGTGCCAGAATGGAAGACAATGAAGCAGAAGTCACCTTTATTGCCAACGGAGTCAGAGACTCGGCAGTTCTCAAAGTTCAGAGTAGGTTTCTGAGAACGCTGGATTGTAAATAACATGATAAATGCTTCAGGCCATAGACTAGCTGTGTTCTATGTTTCTAAAGTTTTGTATTGACTGCATGAACTATATAGTTTTACTGCTTAAACTTGTTTCACCACTACTGATTCCATTCCAGCTGCAGTGGTAAGGTTCAGCCCCTTGTCAGAGTCAGACAGTAACAAGAGGGTGGAGACTGGGGACCCCGTGGTGCTGTACTGTGAGGTGTCCCGTCCCTCAGCCACAGTAACCTGGTTAAAGAATGGAGAGAAGCTACAGATGATGGATGGCCTCAACATCCAATCAGATGGCAACATGAGGAGGATTGTTATCCAATCTGCTGAGGTCACTGACTCAGGAGTGTACACATGCGAGACGACGGGTGATGCAATCAAATTCAATGTGAAGGTTGAAGGTAAGTTGATGTGTGTCATGCTTGTTTGGCATGTATCATTTCCATGCACTGAACTAGAATAGTTAAATTTTCAAAACCAAAATTCTACAGTTGGAGCTTCTGTTCTGGTCAGTATTTTTTATAGGAGTCATTTGTTATTCCCCAATCATCTGACTCCTTTCACTCTAGAATTCATTCAGACTGCTCATAATAGATGGCTTTTTTGGATCAAAGTCAAAGTTGGTTACAAGATTCCATGTGTCCTCTGAGGGAATTATTATGCTTTGCTTTACTTCTAAGTTAGTGTCTTCTGTTCGAAAACAAATGTTCTTCATCCCATCCCCCTTCCGTCACTTTCTGATTGTCAAAATGTTTTTTTTAAAGAAACTTCTGGAATGCATGCTGTAGTTTATAACATAACATTCCTAAACACACTTAACCCAGTAGGCCGTCTCATCCAGACTAGAAGGCAACCCTATCCATGACCATCCAGATAGCAAATCATCTCCCCTCTCTCCCCCCTATAAGGCGCTCCTGTGCAATTCAGTGACATCCCTGAGGAGGAGCTCCAGAAGTCCGCCACAGAGCTGGATCCTGTGGTGCTCACCTGTAAAGTCTCCAGAGAGGATGCCAACGCTACCTGGTACACTGCTAACAAACACTAATAAAAAAAATGGTCCCCAGCTATGAAATTAAATTGTATTTGTCAAATGCTTTGTGAAAAACGGCTGTGGAATCATTTCATCCTTTATAAAAAATGCAGTTAAAAAAGAAAGACATAGGAATTGCCAATAAAAAATATTTTTTCCAGGTATAAAGATGGGCTAGAGGTCCAGACTAGCAACAACATCACAATCCAGGCTGAGGGCACCCTGAGGAGACTGATCATCCGCTGTGCTGAGACCACAGACGCAGGAACATATAGATGTCAGTCTGGAGACAATGGCCTCTCATTCACTGTTAACATTAAAGGTATTTACTGGACAAAAGTGTCAGGTCCTGGCTGGGATGCCTCTAGGCATCTCTATGCGCCTGGGGGCCATAGCCATGGCCTGACTGTGGGGATGCCTGTAGGCATCTCTGTGCTACTGTTTCTGTTCTCCCCACTTAGAGGCAGCTGCACCTTGTTGGCTCTGATTGGCGGACTGTTAATGTACATTTGGACCCTTGGACCCTTCAGTTGTTTTTCTTCAGTTTCTGGATCATTGTCTGTAACAGCTGTGTTTGTTAGTGTGGTTTTGCCCCAGTTCTCGGTTTGCTGCACCTTTTCTTATTTTTTATTAGAAAAATGTTTATAAAAGGATGTTACCTGTAATTGCACTGCGCCTCGTGTCCTGTCCCTCAACCGTGACAGCTTGCCAATATGTTTTCATTTCAGGTAGCCATTGACGTCTGTACAGTGTACATATATATATAAAAAATCTATTGGACTGATGTAGGTACTGTAACGGATTTTGGGTGCTTGTATTTTTAGTACATTTAGGTGCAGGAACACCACAATACTTTGATTGCTGTCCCCAAATAATCACTTAAGGGAAACCTGTCCTTATAAGGCAAGATAATTATGTATATTTTCTTTTTTCCTGAAACCCAGAACCTCCGGTAATGATTGTGGAACCCAAGGAGGATGTGGTCATTGAAGTTCCCGTTTCCGAGAAGGTGACCCTGCAGTGTGAGCTGTCCCGCTCCGCCGGGGAAGTCCACTGGTTTAAGGATGGCCTGGAGGTCCTGGGAACGGACAACATTCAACTGACAACTGAAGGACCATACAGAAGACTAATCATCCTCCACGGGTCACCAGAAGATTCCGGAGAGTATGTCTGCGACACCAATGGAGACTCTGTGTTTTTCCAGGTTACCATAACAGGTAAAACCACGCAAGGATTACAGTTCACTGGTGAACTAACAAACCAACTCTTCTTCTCAGACAACACATTTATTTTGCTTTAATTACACTCGATTTTACACCATTTCATTATGAACCTTAACTTTGTGTCCTTTCATTTTGTTTTTATTTTTACTCCACATTGTCCCGTCTCAGAGCCTCCGGTGCGGATTCTCTCCCCCACTGAGTCTGAGCTGGAGGTGACCAGTCAGGCCTCTGAGAGGCTGGAGCTCAGCTGTAATATCTCCCACCCTGATGCCCAGGTACGGTGGTACCGAGACGGACTGGAGGTGGAGGAGAGTGCCTCTCTCATCCTGGAGGTCCAAGGAGCCCGCAGGACTCTGGTTATACCCATGACCACCGTGGAGGACACAGGAGAGTATGTATGTGACACAGAGGACGACTCTGTCGCATGGCTGGTCACCATTACAGGTACTTGAGATCCCTTGATTTAAGACTTCAGCTATGTCGTGTAATTCAGGCTTTGATTTTAGGATTTTTTATCAAGTCCATTAATTAACAAGGTATTAACAGTTATTTTCAGTGGACATTTCAGTGGACTATATTATGTGTTTTCCTGAGTTTTGCTTTTGCTGCTGATATTCTGACTATGTAATGGAAAACGGCAATGCTTTATTTTCCTCTCAGAACCTCCTGTGAAGTTTGCCCGGCCCAAGAACATGTCTGACTCAATGGACCATATCGCTGGAGAGCCAATAGTCCTGGAGATTGAAGTGTCTCGGACCAACGCTGAGGTGATTTGGATGAAGGATGGACGAGAGATAGAGAGCAGCAATGTTACCATCATTGGGGATGGACTCATCCGCCGCCTCACCATCCCAAGGGCTACTCCAGAGGATTCTGGGAAATACACATGTCTTGGCTCAGATGATATCATCAACTTCCAGGTCAAAGTGTCAGGTAAGAGAGAAATACAGATTAATTAAGGATGGCTTATCTATATCAATAGATAGGTTAGACATGATTCCAATTATATTAAATCGAGAGATTGTTAAAGATTTATTTGCACATATTGTACAAATAATTAACAAGCGTTTTCATGTCAAAAAAATCTGTATTTAAATTAACAAGCGTTTTCATGTCAAAAAAATCTGTATTTAAATGGAACTGACAATGTGATTATTGTCCCATAGAACCACCAGTGAGCATAGTGAATAGATCAGAGGTAAAGACAGTGGTCAAGTCTCTCCTCTGTGATGACATCGAGTTGGAGTGTGAACTCTCCAGGGCCAATGTCGTCGCTAAATGGTACAAGGATGGCCGCCGGTTCGATGGGGACGAGCGGTTCTGTGAAGAAGAAGAAGGCAATTTCCGCTCCCTGGTGATCCTCAATGCTGAGCTGGAAGATTCTGGAGACTATTTTCTGGATGTCGGAGATGACAACATTACTTTCCATGTCACTGTGCAAGGTATAGTATCACCCAATGACAAGTCACCTCTAACGTTTACTAGTTATTGACTGGTGGAGACCTAAGAGAATTCTGGAGACATTTTTCCATCAGGTGACTGTCCATGTCACAGTGTATAAAAAATGTAAAAGTAACTCCTACCTACTGCACTTGGTTTTTATAGATATAAACAAATCAACTAGGTGAAAATAGTTTGTCCTAGCTCTGTCAGAGGAAAAGGTGCTGCTAATAATGTGTTGGATATAGCTGTCAAATCTACATCTCATTTGAACTAAAGCTAAATGTTGGTCTCTTTCTACTTAGAGCCACCGGTGACCATCCTGGGGAACTCGGAGAACCCAGGCTACCAGGAGATGGTTGCGGGAGACGACCTGATCGTAGCCTGTGAGTTATCGAGAGCCAACGCCCCTGTCCAGTGGTACTGTAACGACAGACTGCTGACAAGTGATGACCGGACCTACATTGAGAGCCATGGCACTTTGAGGAAGCTGATCCTTTCTGACGTTCAACCCTCCGACTCCGGGAAGTACACGTGTGACGCCATCGATGACAAATTGGTCACCTTGGTAAAGATACAAGGTAGTTGACTGTCCTATATGCAACAGTGTTTACATGAGTACTGTAAATAAGTCAATGTACACAGTGGAACAAAGGTTCATGTTCAAGTACGTGAACCTTTTTACCTGCACCTTCTCTTGTTCAAATTATTTTCTTTGTTCATTCTCGCTATCATTCTCGCTATCAACTCAGTTTTCTACCTTCTTCCATCCTTTACTCTTAGACCACCCTGTCACCTTTGTGAACAAACAGGAAGTGAACCTTGTCACTGGTTACGAGGCAGAGAGCGTGACGCTGACGGGGGTCGTTTCTAAGGAGAACGCTGCCGTTCGCTGGCTCAAGGACTTGGAGCCTGTCATCAGGGACCGCTTCCACACGGGGGTTGACGGCGCCACACGTTTCCTTACCATTGACCCTCTGAGACGATCAGACAGTGGAGAATATACCGTGGACGCCAACACAGACGAGATGCACTTCAGTCTGCTCGTCAAGGGTGGCTGATTTAAATGGTCCCATTCCATTGGTGGTCGAATAGCTGTAGATTGAGAGAAAACTTTATAGGAAAAGATAATAAGAAAAGATGAGAAAGAAGGGATATTTTCATGTTTTGACAACGATGGGGTTAAGGAATTCTGAATAAGATTTTATGGAGGTGTTAGATTTCACCAATCTAACACCTTTTTCTGTCTTCTGGTCCCAGGGATGAGAGTGAAGTTTGCCAAGCCGCTCCACGACACATTAGCCCACGCAGATGGCATGGTGACCTTGCGCTGTGAGGTTTGCAAGCCCAAGGCAGACGTGCAGTGGCTGAAGGACGGCGTGGAGATTGTCCCCTGCCGAAGATTCACCATCCGGGCCGACGGCGTCGAACGAAGCCTGACCATCCACAGGCTAGTCAGGGAAGACACGGGGGAGTACGCTTGTGAGTCCAAGGATGACCGCACCGCTGCCAGGCTCAGAGTGGAGAGTGAGTACTACAGCCCTTAAAATATGGGGAGTGCAGATTTTCATTCCAGCGGGTTACTGCCATCTTCATTTTCTGTTAACGACATTTCGTCAAGTCTTTGTTAGCTGCACCGTGTGTGTTTGACTGGTACAAGCCACCTCCTAAATTCTCTCCCTCCCCCCCTCCCTCCACCTGTGCAGTGCCCCGTGTGGTGGAGTTTCTGACGGATCTCCACAACACCATGGTGATGGAGGGAGAGGACGCCACCTTCAAGTGTGTGGTGTCACCGGAGGACGTGCAGCTGGAGTGGATGATGGACGGCGAGCCCATCGTCAAGGGCGAACGTTTCCAGGCGACACAGAACGGCCTGTGTCACACTCTGTTGATCAAGAGCTGTCAGATACTGGACTCCTCCAAGATAACTGCTGAGGCAGAGGGGAACATATCCAAGGCTACCCTCAAAGTGCAGGGTGAGTCCCAATCAGATGTGGATCATACATACCAGAATACTGAAAAAATACTTCAAGATGGACTTGATTTTGCTCAAAAACTTGGATTGGAGTAAACAAATCATGTTCTGAGTCAACTGTCAATGTTACATAAGAAGAATTTTGGTTAATTTACTAAATATATTGTAGATGGGAAAACCAAACAAATGCATGGCCAGTGAGCCATCTTTCTAACAGTTACCCATTCCCCTTCCTGCATTGTCCAGAGGCTCAGGTGACCTTCACCAAGAAAATGGAGGCGGTGATGGCCGACGAGTACGGAGACGCGACCATGGAAACAGAGGTCAGTTTGGAGACGGCCGAGGTCCAATGGATGAGGCAGGGCATCGTCATCCAGCCTGGACCGCGACACATCCTGAGCCAGTGCGGTCGGAAACGCACTCTGACCATTTGTAAACTCACCCTCTCTGACCGAGGAACGTACCGGTGTGAAACGCTGCACGACCGCACGCAGGTCAAGCTCAACGTGGAGCGTGAGTCAAATTTGCATGATGTCATCAATTAGACGAATTACCTATGTCTTTAGGGAGATGGTACGGTCGTATTTTCACAACATGTTCAACAAAAACTTATTAGTGATAAAAAAGGAATGTACATACAGAAAACCATACAGAAAACATGCCATATCATATATTTCAAAACATTTGTGTGTTCCAAATACAGTGACATACCACATATCACAAATACATCATTTACAATTATAAAATGACTTTTTGTAGAGGTGGCCTCTTTTTGCAATTCCTTTGTCTTTAAATGTGGTTGCTGTCGACAAGTTGAAATTAGAATTGACCTTCACAATCAGGTATGGTACCACCAGCAGTCAGATATTAAAATAAACATGAGTAAAGCCCTGTTGGTTAGGAACGTTGATGATGAAATATTTTTACAGTGTGTCACCTTACTATACTCGCCTATAGACAACAGAGTAATGTATGGCTAGAAATGTCCCTTGGCTATAAGTATGGTACTCTTTCACCATATGTCAACCTATGTATCTCCTCTGACAGCCCGTAAGATAACCATCCGCAAGGGCCTGGTAGAGACGGAGACCTTTGAGCGGGAGACGGCCTCGTTCGAGGTGGAGCTGTCTCACGCTGACGTGGAGGGCGTCTGGCAAAAGGACGGCATCCGGATCAAACCTAACAACAACTGGCGGGTGAGCAACAATGGACTGGTCCATGGCCTCACCCTGTCCAACCTCACCCTGGAGGACACAGGCACCATCGCCTTCTCTGCAGAGGGCCTTCGGACCTCCGCAAGGCTCATTGTCAAAGGTGATGTCAAAAGTCACCCAATCAGGGGTGACTTAATTCAATGTAACTATATTTTGGCCATATCCCAGAAGTTTAGTGGTACAGCGTCATTAAAAGGAAATGGCAATTTATCTGTGTTAACAGAAATGAACTTCACTTCAATGCAGCATATGCTAGCTCATTCTAAAATTACTTTAAATGAGCCGTTAGTTAGGTCTCCACTACACGAAAATGAAACAATGTGAGTCATAAAGCATATTGGGTAAAAAGTGTTGTTATTGTTGGTATATTCATACACAGCAGATTTGGCAACTTTCCAGTGATTTTGTTTGTAAAGCAAAGTGTGTTCAAAAGAAATTGGAATGACGTTATGGGGATAACTCAAACAATGGAATCACTTTCAAGCAATGGATGAATAGTCCTGAAAAGTGAGCTGTTGGTCATATTTCTCTTCAACAAGTTGACATTAAATTTGTGAGCTACAGTAGCAACCTACTTAGTAAGCTACACAAATGTCCAGTGCCACTAGCCAAGGACAAAAGTGTATTCACTCTGGTACAAAATCATACCAAAGGCAGGACAGGCTATAAAAATGTACTTTTGTTTTATAACATTAACTAGAACACTGTACTAGTTACCCATTATGTACAGGATTTAGTTCCCAAAGTGTAAACACTTTGTTTTGGTGTAATAGAGCTGAACACATTGCTTCACTAACATGTCTATGGCTCAAAACGTAAAGCTATTAAATTAAACTAATGTCAAAATGAGTTGGTAAGCACAATCAAAGATATAGATTTTTGTCAAAAACAATCAACAAATGACAATATAAAAACTGAAGACACTCTCTTAATATATTTTTACAGAGACCCCAGTGTCGATTATGAAGAAACTAGTAGACCTGAGGCTTGAGAAGGACTCCCCTGCCACACTGGAGTGTGAGCTGTCCAGACAGAATGTGGAGGTCACCTGGCTTAAGGTAAATGGAATAAAATGAGAACGAGAGGTAGGAAGAGTACCACGATACATGTGTTTCCCTCTCTCCTGTCTTGGCTGTAGAACGGGACGGACCTGAAACCAGGGAAGACCCATCACCGCATCTACTCCATGGGGAGAAAGCGTTTCTGTCAGATCATGCAGTGTGGTCTCTCTGATTCAGGCACCTACACCTGTGATGCAGGAGACATCAGCACATCCTGTAAACTGGAGGTCTATGGTAAAATGCTTTCCATTCCTCTGAATTTAAACCCCATTGCACAAGTCACCCCAACGCTACTCTTCACTGACCTCTAGTGTTGAGTGCTAAAGATACATGTTGACTGGAAGGACACACAGCCAGCCTTGTATTATCAGCTACTACCACCTAGTGGTAATGGCTGTCTGGCTGGAATGCTTTCCATGTCCCGTTTACGCGTGCCCCCTGAAACCAACTCACCGTCTCCCCTGCACAGAGCCTGAGCTGCGGGTGCTTCATGGTCTGGAGGACCTGTACGTCCTGGAGGACCAGAATGCTGTGTTCATGTGTGAGGTGTCCATGGAGGACGTGGCCGGAGAGTGGTACAAGGACGGACACAAAATACGGCCCAGCAGCACCATCAAGATACGCACAGAGGGTCTGCAGACACTCCAGTTAATCAGTCCTTCAGATGCTTGCTCTTTGAGTGGATGGAAGTGTTGAGCGTTCATTAACATTCCTGCATTCCTCCCTTCAGGGACCAAACACTTCCTCCTTATGTGCAACGTTAAAGCGGAGGACTCTGGGGAGGTCCGTTTCGTGGCTAAACAGACAGAGTCCACTGCCTACCTAGAGGTGGAAGGTATAACTTTAGCTGTTGTTCTGGGTGACATAACTCCCTGCATCTAGTGTAATCTGACCTCGGATCAGATCTCATCTGACTTATCTGGGCTTTGCTCACATTTCCCACAGAGGCACCTGTGACTATCGTGAAGCCCCTGAGAGATCGCACGGCTCTGGAGAAGCACCGCGTTGTTCTGGACTGTACCGTGTCTACACCGCGCTGTGAGGTCACATGGTACCGGGGTGAGACAGAGCTGGTATCCTCAGAAAGGCTACAGATCCACAGTGATGGTTGTTACCATAAACTGACCATCCACGAGGCCACTGTTGAGGATGAGGGCAGCTACACCATAGAGGTTGACCAGCACAGGTCCACAGCCAGACTCTTGGTTGAAGGTGAGTTCATGATGATGGACATGGTGTTGGTTTCTTTTTTTTCTACTTTGAAACATTGTCTCATCTCCCTTTCTTCATGCCTCTCTCCGCTTCACACACATTGTTCCTTTTTGTGGAAAAAGAGTCCAGTCTCATTTAACACTCCCTTTGCTCCACCAGCCCAGTCCCTGGTGATAGAGGAAGAACTGGAGGATGTGGAGGTGACAGCACCAGACCAGGCCTGTTTCCAGTGTAAGGTGTCCGTGGCCATCAACAGGCCGCCACTGTGGACTCTGAACGGGGAGAATCTAACATCAAGCCCTGAGGTGCGCCTGGAGAACCACGGGACAGTCAACAAACTGACATTGAAAAAGACCAGACCAGACATGAGCGGGACAGTCACCTTTGCTATGGGCAAGGCCAAAAGCAGTGCCAAGCTTAAAGTGATGTGACAGCAGAGAGATGGGAAGCCTTGAGTCTCTTACACTGCATCATTGAAAGTCTGTGAATGTTTTAGGTTTAGAAGTTATTGTAAATGGAAACGGAATGTCTGATCAAGAAAAGAGCTAATGTGATGTATTACGCCCTAAACAACAGTTTAGGATCAAACAGAGGTCAGTGACTTTAGAGTTGAACAGTGACCGTTCAACTTTAAATGATTTTGGCAGTGACTTAATATGATCTTAAATCAGTCATAAAGGTCAGAAAGTAAGTTCAGAGAGAAAGTTAAGAGTTTGTGCAACATTTGGATGTTTGAGGGCACTAGGGTGTTTAATTGTTAAGCAGCGTAAATCCTGGAGGTGTAACTATGGTGTGAGTTGTCAAAAAAGTGAGCAGAAGCTTATTGTTCACAAACCCAGCCTCATCCCCACCCAGTTTAAATCCAGAACACTAAAAGAACATGTGGGCTGATACATGTTTTCATTTTCATTTTAAATTATTTGGTTTATTTCATTCCGTGGCAAATTTTACACTAATATAAGGCAATAAGACAACTGGCAGTGCACATTTACAGTTTTAACGCAGTCCCACCCCCAACTAAACACTACAATGCAGGTTTTAACTAGTGTATATCGGCCAAATAGTTTAGAATACTTTAGAAGTGTTCTTCACTTTGACATTATGGACTTTTTGTGTTGATCAGTGGCAAAAACGTCTTCCATTTTGATTTCATGTGGAAAATCCAAGGGGTTAAATACTTATATTAATTAAGTTGTCTGGTTCGTAAAACACTATTTGCCCAAACAGCAAGTGTTCGTTAGCATACACATGGAAAGAAAATATCAAATTCAAAAGTCAGTGAAGGCACAACCTACATAAAGGAGTCCTGAGAGCACCTCTATACAAGGAAGCCCTGTAAGAAAACCAGCCCTTGTGAAGTGGACTTATTTTTATTTATATCCCCCAATGTAACCTAACATACAAAAGGAACCTTACCAAATATAGATTTGTGAGTCACAAAATCATAATACATCTATGTAAAGAGGACATAAAGGGAATTAGTTGAGCTTGAGTAGGCAAGTTTTGGGACTAATGATTGAATATGTCTTATATGCACGGAAGGCTTTTTCCATCCCACGGGTCCAAGCTGGACGTCTTTGAGCCAATTTGCACCGCCCTCTGCTGGACACCCAGAGCACTGTCAATGTGTTGTTGCCAGCAATTGAAGGGTGCACTCAAGTCAAATGAACCTAATTGAAATTGCCAAGTTCCTCCAAAAACATGCCATTAAGAAAAAGTGATCTCACGTTGTCTAACTCCGGCTTCACTCCGTATGAGACATTTCGCTACCAAGGTGAGAATCTCAAATCAAAGTGAGATGCGGAAATGATGCAGGTTATTTGGGTGGCCGGGCGTATTGCTCTCCTTTTTGGGCTAGAATCAGATTTGACTCCTATTTATTTGGTGCCCAGGTTTTTAATGGTGTATGTCAGTCATTCTGAAAAGTTCCATCTGGAAAATCATTGGTCTAGATAATAAATAGGGGCCCTTCTGGAATCTCTTTGAAGGTACCAGCAATTTCGTTTGGGGGCATTGGTGCGACGCAGATATGGTGGGTTTTGGTGTGTTTGAGCCACAATTCAGTTGTGCTCAGACGTTTGCAGACCCTGGCAGAAATTGATATTTTGGCAAAGATTTTGATAATATGACCAACCATGAAAAAAAGTGTATTTTATTTAAGGATAGTGATCATATGAAGCCATTTATTATCACATTATTTTTTAGTTCCTTTATAAATCATAATGATAACAGAAAGCACCGAAATTATCCTGATCAAAAGTTGACATAACCTTGAATGTTTGGCCTTGTTAGAGCCACACAAGGTGACACACAGGTGAGAATGGCAATTAAAGGTGAATTTCCCACACCTGTGGCTTTTTAAATTGCAAATAGTGTCTGAGTATAAATAGGCAATTATTTCTCACATGGATACCCTGGGGAGGCTATCCCTTGAATAGCCATAGGGATATTCAAATTAAAGACTTGACTATGTCAACCAAGTGTGTGAGTGATAAGGCAACATTTGAAACAGGTGTGTGAGTGCTAGGGCAGAAACAATAACGTGCAACCCTTTGAGTCCCTAGGACCAGGTTTGGGAAACAGTAGTACAAGCACTTTGTGACATTTACTAATGTTAAAAATGGCTATATAAAATAAATTGTATTCATTGATTTCATTATCAGTTATTCTCTTTACCTGTCATTGTTCATAATGTCATTATAGTGCAATGTGTCATTACAGAAACAGAATAATTATCTCTAGCTTGAATCAACAGTAGCCTTTTTTGTCATTAAGTTCAGCACACTGGGATAATTATTGTCAATGGGGCTGGTATGAGGGGGCTTTTAGTTCTACATCCCTTATCTTTTGCAGAAATAACATTAAATAAAACAAATGAGTATATTTGGCCCTTAACCCTTTGACAGTTTCTATCACACCTGTGGGGTCAAACTAGAGTTGACCCTGAAGTGTAAAATCACACTGGTGTGATTAGAACGTATTCTTTTGAACGCACCATTAGAACGTCTATGTATGAGTGACGTAACAGTCACTGACCAGACCGCTCTTCTATTTACTGACATTAAACTCAAACAATGTTAATTTGGAAGTCACGCGTGAAAAGCTTTACCGTTTAAACAGTATTTAAGGTCAAGTTTATAATATTTTATTGTTCACATTTCAATTAAGTATATCTAATGTATTATGTATTAATCAAAATAACCTACAAAAGTAGGCTACTTAATAAACGTTTTACTGATATCCGTTCAATGAGTGTAGAGTCGGGAAACGATATTTTCTAAATGTTAAAGTGAATAAGTTCCTGTTCCATATGGCATTATGATTCATGTCAATTGCCATTACCTAATGCCCACATATGAAAACCACAAAGTAATTAATGTTGAAGTAAAAATTAAAGCCGTTTTCAGTTTTCCTTTTATTGTTTATCAATGGCATAGTGTTTCAAAACGATGTGTTCAATGCTGCATATTGCGTTCACTTATCTACGTTGAGCCCTTGTTGCACGCCGAAAAGCAGGTCAATTATCATTACAACAATATTCTGATAGCGATAAATGATCATTCGTTTTGCAGCCCTAGATGTATTATTCTTTAAACGTGTACTTCGAATGCCTGTTAAATTTCTGTGTAATCTCCGTTTACCTCAGTGCATTTTTGTGTGGGAAAAAGGCCCGTTTATGGTGATTTGTCAGAGGTCCGCTATCCTCTTCCTCGTCTGTGGTTAATGGTTTAATGGATTGATGACGATGTACTCTTATATTCCGGAAATGCTGTAATTTAAAAATGGGAAATAGATAAAGCATGTTAGATCTCCAGGTTGCAGAACAAGTCCGGTGCTTCCGGCATTGATTTAGTGACTTTGGGGAAACGTATTGCGGACCAAATTGGTCGAAATTAAATAATCAAATATATACATTATTAAGTAATTATTTAAGTAAATATACCATTTTAATTAGCACACTGTTAAAAAAGCTTACAATGCCTCTTGTAAAAATAATCGTAGGCCTATGATATTTCATTATAATACATTGTATTTCCTTTTGTCGTTAAGATGAGATTATCTTTTTGTCGTTAAGATGTACTTCATAATAGCATGGCCTTTTTCAAAATATTGTGACCTATTTCATAATTTCTTGGTGTATTTCAGCATTTAATGTCGTATTTCATCATTTATTGACCGGATTCAACACTTAATGATAAACAGTGCAAGTGGGTGGTGTCTTTTTTATCCACAGCTGCGTGTCTAAATAGGCTGCATATAGAGTAGAACATAAGAACTGATTTTCATTGCATTGTTTTAGACAGAAAAAGTGCCACAATTCCGAGGTCAGCAGTTTAGACGCACTTGGCTCTTTAATGGACAGAAAGTGTCGGGGCTCAGCCCCACTCGGGTTGAGCGCTGATTGCTCACTAACTAAAGAAATATGACCGTTTTTTATTCATTGAATCTCAAGGAGGTAACTTTAACTTTTATCTATTAAATCAACCAGATGAAGTTGTTATATATTTTTAATGTTAGTTGGAGTTGAATCACTATGAAATAAATCTGAGTATGTCCAAGATTAGTAAATATATATATATATATATATATATATATATATATATATATATATATATAAATATATATATATAAATATATATATGTATATATAAAAATATATAAATATAAAATATATAAATATAAAAATATAATATTAAAAAAATATATATATATATATATATGTATATAAATATATCTATATATCTATATAAATACATATATATAAATAAATATATATATATATATATAAAGACGAGCCACAACTATCGTAAAATTTCACATTTCATATACTGTTGTGTAACAGAACATTTATTGTGATATTTAAATTATTTAATGCTTAATCTCCTTTCTTCTATTCTTAATTATTTTGTAATTTCGAACATTGTAATGAGGACGCAATATATGCAAGTCGGTTTGGAAATGGAGAATGCATTATTAAATTAGATTTGAAAAATAAAATAAATGTTTTAAACTGTGTTCTGGTTTTTATTTGAAAAACGTGTTGCTCAATTTACTCCTAGCTGGGTCAATGTACCACTTGACTAGGATCAACTTACTGCTGTTAAGGTGGGAGACACGAGTGGGCCCAAGCGCACGACACCAGACACAATCGGGTATTCTCAAAAATGTTTTTTAATGGTGACAGGAGTGGAAGGACTGAGGTAGGGTAAGAGCGGGAGGGCTGGCCAGGCAGGCAGGGAGAGGCAGACAGGGCAGCGGGTAGGCAGAGCAGGTGGGCTGGCAGGCAGGAACAGGTGTTGGAGGACCGGGTACGGTGGGTCTTGGACCAGAGGGAAAAAAACAAGGTTAGCAGGATCAACTGAAATTGGACTACTCACGTCAGGTGTGTAGAGGCCTTGACCGTTATTACCAAGTAGTGTATAACAACCATCTAACGCCGGGCGGACGGAAACCAAGGTACTTGAAGGCAGGCTGATGAGGGAATGAATTGCAGGTGTGGATACATTATGGGTAGTGGAGAAAAGCAGGGCTGGAATGCAGGAGTCTGGATCCGGTTCCTAAGCATACATGGAAAGACTGGGGAGAGTAAGAACCTGGCCCGGACTAAGAGGAGGCGGATGTGGAGGGCGTGACAACTGCGAGGGTGCAGGTGCAAGGAGAACGTACTGAGACAAAATAAATACAAGCAAAAGGGGCAAAAGCGATTCAATATTTTATCTATTTTTATGCGTTCAGAAACAAACTGACAGCACCGCGCGGCAGGCAATGTCGAAATAATAGTCCATAGGGTGTCGTGGGAAACAAACACATGAATACACAACTAAATGTTAATTGGAAAACGGGGAGTAATGCGTCCTCGGGAGTGCTGCTGGCATCAATATGCTAGCACAGAACCACAAAAAACGTGAACTGTTGCACATATACTGCACTTATACAAATGAATCTGGTTTTAATTGACTTATTTCATACTGTAAATATTTTTTTAATAATGGTCAGATAAACCTCAAAACGGGTGCACACTTATGTTGTGTTCATTGACCAATATTTCAACCATTAATTTGGTGAAAAAGGTATTTTAGATTTTTGAATAATGAAATATTTTTGAACACATTTTATTAATAATTTAAACAATTTTTTTCATTGATTGTCATAGGAAACTCAAATTGGTTACAGTATTTCTACTTACTGAGCTTACATCGTTGTACAACCGTTGCTTGTCAGAAACATCTTCAGTGATTTACCAATAATCAGTCATTGAAAATGTCATACTGTAAATCTTTCAAAAATAGATAACTTAATCCGTATTCTTCTAGCTGTACATTTAGGGATTACCGTGACTACACAGACCAATACTTTTGGTGTAATCAGTATTACCTAGAGTTTATATCTCAAATGAAATAAAAAAAAATAAAGTTCTCTAGAATTCAAACTACTTTAGGGTCTCCCAGGGTGAAATGCTCCTTTTAAAATACTGTACTTAGGCGGGACAACCACACAACCACGTTAAAAGTAACTTTTACTCAGTGGAGTTACCAGACTATTAAATGCTCCTTAAACCGAGAGGTTTTACTTGTCGGCAGTGGGATTTTCCTCCTCCCCATCAAATCTCTCAGTCGGTTGAGCTGTTGAGGATTCTCTCATCTCAGCATGGTTAACATATACAGGTGCTGTTCATATAATTAGAATATAATAAAAAAGTTGATTTATCCCAGTAATTCCATTCAAAAAGTGAAACTTGCGCAATGTATACAGTCATTCCACACAAACTGATATATTTCAAGTGTTCATTCATTTTAATTTTGATGATTATAAATGACAACGAATGAAAACCCCAAAATCCGTATCTCAGTAAATTTGAATATTGTGAAAAGTTTCAATATTGAAGACACCAGGTACCACACTGAAAACAGCTAATTAACTAAAAACACCTGCAAAGGCCTTTAAATGGTCTCTCAGTCTAATTCTGTAGGCTACACAATCATGGGGAAGACTGCTGACTTGACAGCTGTTCAAAAGATGACCATTGAGACGACCATTGCTTCAAGAACCACCACGCACAGATGTATGCAAAACATGGGTTTCAGCTGTCGCATTCCTTGTCCTTGTTAACAAGACACAGCGTCAGAAGCGTCTCACCTGGGCTTAGCATTTCCTTTGGAAATCAAGGTCCCAGAGTCTGGAGGAAGAGAGGAGAGGCACAGATTCCACGTTGCTTGAAGTCCAGTGTAACGTTTCCACAGTCAGTGATGGTTTGGGGTGCCATGTCATCTGCTGGTGTTGGTCCACTGTGTTTTCTGAGATCCAAGGTCAACGCAGCCATCAACCAGGAAGTTTTAGAGCACTTTACGCTTCCTGCTGATGACCAACATTATGGAGATGCAGATTTCATTTTCCAAAAGGACTTGGCACCTGCACACAGTTCCAAAGATACCAGTACGTGGTTTAAGGACCAAGGTATCCCTGTTCTTATTTAGTCAGCAAACTCGCCTGACCTTAACCATATAGAAAATCTATTGGGTATTGTAAAGAGGAAGACGCGATATGCCAGACCCAACAATGCAGAAGTGCTGAAGCTCACTATCAGAGCAACCTGGGCTGTCATAACACCTGAGCAGTGCCACAGACTGATTGACTCCATGCCACGCCACATTGCTACAGGAAATAAAGTTCAGCACTGAAACACACCGGTCAACGCCCAACTACATGAGACGGACTATCCACACCTGCAGACAGATTCCACACCATAAACACTGTGGCCTAGTCGGGTCGTCATAGGACTTCTCTCCAACTTATCTACCCCAAGAGATGTTTAACACGATTTTATTCGCGGCCTAGCCAGGGGGTAACTAGGTCTTTTCAATTACCAAACGCTTTGCAATCTTGACAGTTCGTTATATGGTGTAATTTCACGACTCACTGTTTATTTGGTCCCAGCAACCAGTAACCAGGAAAAACAACTTCTTTGTGATTGCAAATCGAGCCCCTTAGCTCTCCAATTGAAGAAAAGTAGAATCGTTAAAACTTGTCAATCCGATCGCGGCACTAAAACTGTTAGAAATCAACCGATGTATAGTGGTATGTGAACATTCCTGTGGTTACCAGGGCGCAACCTACAAGGAGAAACGAAACAGAGAGGTTTCTTGTAAATCTAATTATCTAGGCACATTCAGTTTCAATTAAACGTACATTCATGTTGTAATTGTTCATGCTCATATCTAACATATGCCTTTTGTGAATGTATGTAACACTCTCGATAAAAGTGAACTCAATGGCAAAAATGTTAAATTTTATGTCTATGTGTTTTAAAACCTTTCTTCATATATATTTTTTATAAAAACTCTATGATAACTTCTTCACCATTGCAGTCATTCTGAGTGGAGCTCTTGGGATGATGAAATATACCAGATTTGTCCTCCCTATGCCTTGATTCTGATATGAATTACTAAATCACTGATGACTAAATATGCTAAATAAAAATATTTCAATATTACCTCTTTGCCAGTGTGAAACATACATATTTAGAGCAAGAATGTTAAGAAATGATATAATCTATTTAGAGCAGGATTGTTAGGAGATGATATAATCAACTATGTGTGTGCGTGTGTTTACATCTATTGATCCAAGCAAAGAATGTATTGGAGACCCCAGTGTGTAAGAGCAGGGTACAACATGTTATCAGTTAGGCTACGGCATGTGACTGTTAGAGACAATCACGCACAATCTTGACAATGAGCAATGCATCACGAGACGTAGAGAACGGGAGATGACCAGACTTGGAGATAATGCATAGCTCAGGGTCCAACTGAAAATGTCTATATAAAAGAGGAAGACGAAAGGCAAGAGTCAGACTCGTTGGTAAGCGGGTCTCCAGATATATCTGTTGTACGCTATAAAGTGCGTTAAATATTGACTCTGTCTTTGGTCTAATTCTCTTCTCATCAACTTACTCGTGTGAAGCAGGTTAGGCTGCAACACCAGACAGCATAAGTGGAGCAGGCCAAGAAGTGCTAATGTCTCTGACCAACCAACGGCCGTCCAACTGACCCACCGACTGTTAAATAGTGCAGTGGTTGGAGATGTGGACTTTCTCATAGACGACCAGGGTTTGATCCTCACCACCGGAGAATAATAGGCGTTAGCTTTGGTTTTGACTTAACTTTCACTTGCTACCAGCTTCAGTAGCTACATTATAGGAAGTCTAATGAATACTCTTGAAGGTTATATTGCGATGACCGAACTGCGACTACCACAAAAAAAACTGTTGCACATATACTGCACTTATACAAATGAATCTGGTTTTAATTGACTTATTTCATACTGTAAATATTTTTTTAATAATGGTCAGATAAACCTCAAAACGGGTGCACACTTATGTTGTGTTCATTGACCAATATTTCAACCATTAATTTGGTGAAAAAGGTATTTTAGATTTTATTCATAATTTAAACAATTTTTTTCATTGATTGTCATAGGAAACTCAAATTGGTTACAGTATTTCTACTTACTGAGCTTACATCGTTGTACAACCGTTGCTTGTCAGAAACATCTTTAGTGATTTACCAATAATCAGTCATTGAAAATGTCATACTGTAAATCTTTCAAAAATAGATAACTTAATGCATATTCTTCTAGCTGTACATTTAGGGATTACAGTGACTACACAGACAAATACTTCTGGTGTAATCAGTATTACCTAGAGTTTTTATCTCAAATGAAATAAAATAAAATTAAGTTCTCTAGAATTCAAACTACTTAAGGGTCTCCCAGGGTGAAATGCTCCTTTTAAAATCCTGTACTTAGGCGGGACAACCACACAACCACGTTAAATAGTGGTATGTGAACATTCAATCAATCAATCAAATTTATTTTATAAAGCCCTTTTTACATCAGCAGTTGTCGCAAAGTGCTTTCACAAAACACCCGACCTTAAAACCCCAAGGAGCAAACAACAGTAGTGTTGAACTTCAGTGGCTAGGAAAAACTCCCTATGAGAGCCGAAATTTAGGAAGAAACCTAGACAGGAACCAGGCTCCGAGGGGTG
>JACXGJ010003470.1:0-53521 GCA_016801105.1 Esox niger
ACCAATACATCAACACCCCAAATAACAACGGTCAATGGAACTTCAGCTCACACCAATGTTCCAACAGCAACAACTCCGCTTGTTAGTTCATCTTCAACTACAACCAATACATCAACACCCCAAATAACAACGGTCAATGGAACTTCAGCTCACACCAATGTGCCAACAGCAACAACTCTGCTTGTTAGTTCACCTTCTGCTCTGACCAATACATCAACACCCCAAATAACTACGGTCAATGGAACTTCAGCTCACACCAATGTGCCAACAGCAACAACTCTGCTTGTTAGTTCACCTTCTGCTCTAACCAATACATCAACACCCCAAATAACAACGGTCAATGGAACTTCAGCTGAAACCAATGTGCCAACAGCAAGAACTCTGCTTGTTAGTTCATCTTCAACCCCAACCAATATCTCAACAACAACAACACTATCTTTTAGTTCAACTTCAGCTTCAAAAACAGTTACAACTATTACTACCACTACTACAACACTGGCTACTACAACACTGGCCCCTACAACACCAGATGTCCAGTTAGTGTTCAGTTTGCAGAAAACCTTCACAGAAGACTTGAAAAATAATTCTTCACCTCAATTCCAAGGACTAGTAATCACTGTGACTACAACGGTAATTACATAATTTTTTTCAATATTCAATCTTTGTGTACTTTGAGTTCTTTTTATATGCAGTTTTGATAAAATGTTCATTTAAAACAAGTACGAAATTGTGTAAAACATTGAATTACATAGAAGTTCATCCAAACACTGTACATTTTTAAGGGAAAACCGACTGAGCCTTAATAAATTACAGAAAAATATACAAAAATAGGCAAAGTGCAGGAATTGTCCAGTTGAGGGTTGTGTGTGTATGTGGGGGGGGGGGGGGTAGATTTGTCCAGTTGAGGGTTGTGTGAGGAACAGGCTATAGTCAGTTTGATAGATTTCAGCCTTCCGCCAGAGGGGAGAGTGCTATATGGTCCATTTCCAGGGCGAGAGGGATCAACCCCAATCTTTGCCATCCACCTCCACATTCAGAAGATGTACAGTTGTGCTCAAAAGTTTGCATATACTTGGTAATATAATTGGCAATGTACCATCTGTAAAGTAAACATTAATGAGCAGGAAAAACTTATTTTATTTCTTATGGGATTCATATTCAACTGCAGATCCACATGAGAGCTAACAAACTCATGGACTATTTATACACAGACACTATTTGCAATTTAATAAGCCACAGGTATGGGAAATGAACCTTTTATTGCCATTTCACCAGTGTGTATCACCTTGTGTGTCTGTAACAAGGCCAAACATTCAAGGATATGTACACTTTTGCTCTGGTCTATTTGGGGAATTTCTGTTATAATCATGATTTAAAAAGGAGCCAAACAAGTATGTGATAAACAATGGCTTCATATAATCACTATCCAGTTCTTTTGCATGATCAGTCATATTTACAAAATCAATGCCGTAATTTCACAATTTCTGCCAGGGTATGCAAACTTATGAGCACAACTCTATAGTTCTTGTAGACATTCGTTTTCAGAGTGGATGATGCGCGGCAGCCTGCCCTTGTCCTTGGCAGTGGCTGCAGCGTACACGACTGTGATGAGGTTAGAATGTACTCTATGATGGCAGTGTAGAAATATACATTACATCGCTGGCAAGTTGAACTTTTTCGGCTGCTCCAGGAAGCACATCCTCTGCTGTGTTTTCTTTGTAAGAGAGGTGTAGTTCAGCTTTCACATGAGGTCCTGAGCGATGGTGGTGCCCAGAAAGCAAAGGAACTCTATAGAGTTGACTGGGGAGCCACCCAGAGCAAACAGGGGTAAGGGCATCTGGGCTTCTTCTGAAGTCCACTGTCATCTCCACTGTCTTTGAGGCGTTGAGCTCCAAGTGGTTCTGACTGTACCAGGAAACTAGATGGTCAATCTCCCACCTGTAGGCAGACTCGTCTCCATTAGAAATAAGTCTGATTAGGGTGGTGTCATCTGCAGACTTTAAGAGCTTGACAGAGTGTTGACTGGAGGTGCAGTTGTTGGTGTACATGGAGAAGAGTAGGGGGTATACTATGGTATATTGGCCATACACTATGCCTTGCTGCTTTAATTATTCATTATTTGCTTCTGGCTACAGCCTGGAGTGAGCATTTTAAGATTGTTAAATAGCATCAATGGATGCATCAATGGATGATCTTCAGCATTTCAGTCACAACTGCTGAAATAATATCCAGAATTTAGTCATGCAAAAAAGGGTATATTTCCTCAGGTAGCCACATCACAAAGCATCGATGCATCTTCTATTCTGATGTTGTGCGTATGAGTAGGCACTTTTATTGCAAATGACCTTTTAAACAAAATTACCATGGATTAGAGCATTTGAAAATAACTACAAAAAATAAGTACTGGAAAAAACAACATGCGGTCACTAGAAAACTTAGTCTGAGATGTATATTTTTATAGTGCTTTGAAGAGGAGATCCAGCAGGACACAGGAAAGCATTATGATTAAGATAGATTGATCATTTGACATGTTTTTGAGTAAGTGTAAATATTTTGTGTAGCTTTGCTTACGTTTTCAAAATATTATTGCACTTTGCCTGACACTAACCATAAGGAAATAATTGATAATTGTATTATTGAGGATTCTTCCATAAAGTAAATCAAATTTCAACTTGTATAGATATTGGATGAACTAATACTTGAAAACCTTGTATAAAATATACATGTGTGAACCAATGACAGTACAAATGGTAGAAAATGTTCAACATGAACTAAAGTGGTAAGCATACAAGTCATTTCAAACAAGTATCTCTAACTTCAATCATGATACCAATTTGATGACCTTTTCCAGACACAAAACAAGACATTATGCTGTACATTACATTTTAGAAGTACCATGTTTTTAAATGTAATTTTAGATAATGTTTGCTATCATTGTATTTTGCTCATGGATTAAACTATTTTATGTAAGGAAAATATGACCTATTCTTGTGCTATTCCTGAGCTAAATTCTCTGGTTGGTTAATTTCTTGAAATAACTCTATTTTTACAGCTGAACACAGTTTTTCGTGACAGGTATGGATCTCTGTTCAATCACACAGAGGTTCGAGGTTTCAGGTAAGTGGCTTTGTCGTACTTAATTTGAATTTATTTGTGTATATACGTAGTTAAATACAGCTTTGGAATAAAATAAGAGATCACTGCAACTTTTCCTTCCTTTCTAAAAAAGCTAAAAAGGAAGGTTTTAAGTGAGGAAAAGACGGGCTACAATTAAGAGACCTCTGCAAATTGAACGCTTCTGTTCCTCACTCAAAACTTTCCTTATCTGAACTTTTCTGGGACCAGTTTTGTATCCACAAGGCATCTTTAACCTCCAGTGGCCAGAACCAGAATGCACTTTTATACAATTAAAATTTTTCATTATCTAAGAAAAATAATTTCAGCTGATTGGCTGACTAAATCATTTTCATATTTCCGTGTTCCAGGCAAGGGTCGATTGTGGTGGACAGTGTACTCGTTTTCAACAATGTCACCACAGTTCCTAACACCAGTGATGTGGTAACTACCTTCGTACAGGCTGCCAACAACTCTAATTTCTCTCTCCCAGTGAACACAAGCACTATTGTGGCAACAAGTAAGACTCAATTATCACTCATCTTTCCAAACCTCGTTTTTTCATAATTTAGCAAATATAAATGGAGTTAGAGGACTTATGTAGCTTTACCCCAAAAAAACATGGAAAATTATTTAAGATTACAATAAAAATCCTATGAAGGATACCAGTTTTTCCTAAATCTACGTGTTTTGAAGTATTTTATGCATTGCTTATTTTACTTTAAAAAAAAGTTATAGAGAAAATAAACAGACATTTGTTACCAGAATTTAATTTTACATTTGACGATCATCATGTGGGTGTTCTAGAGCAAACCCACCTCATTTTCCAGCGACATATTTTGTATTATTTATTATGTATTTTTAAGTGCACCAAATAAAGGTGATTTTCCCCTTCCAGGACTAGTCCTTACCTTACATTTCTGTTGATAGGGTGCCACACACTGTTCCACAGCAAATCGAAACACATTGATGTATTCCAGAGACTCACCTGATTCTAACAGGGTTACAACCATTTAGTCAAGGTGTTTGTTCATGTGACAAGACAAGTTACTTGTGTTTGTTGTACTGCAGGCATAATGCAAGGACTTCCTTCCCCTGTTTGACCATATTTAGCAACAGAATGTATCCTAATTTGCTGGTCAGAGGAAGTAGTTTAACTCTAGCAATCCCAGATAGGAATGATCAATTGGTGAATCGGCGGGGCACTGTCCAAATGTTTACTGCGAAAGTATACATCTACTGTATATAGCTGATGGAAATATCTAAAATCCGGACCATTTTTACCATGTTGTTGTCAGTGGGTTTAGCATCCACTGGCTCGAAAATATTGTTAGAAATCACTTTGCTGTCATTGCTAGCCACTGCTGAGATAACATCCTAGCAGCTGGCAAGGCTACCTCAACCACCATGTTGTACAAGGTATTGTTAGATTAGTCTTTTGATAATCTTCAAATGTTTATGGTGTTTTCTGATACGATTATTAAATGCAGCCACAAAACATGTGGTGAATATGTGACTGAATGTCACAAAAATGTTTAGTTGCATGAGATTAATTTATCAATCAATACAAAATACACAAATGGACAAATATTTATTAAATGTAGCCTTCAATTAAGAATGCTGAGAAATATGACAAGCACGGAAATTGTTTAAGTACTTGTATTTGGGTAAAATAGCCCTTCAAAATATTGCCTTATTTATGGTACTGTGTTAAAACCATCAATTATTTTAATCATAGAATATATGCTTAGGGTGTCCAAAGATTAAAAAAAAGATTACTTTAACAATCAAGCACCAAATAAAACGTATTCTGATTATTGCTAGCTAGCTAGCTAATTACAAAGCAAATACAAAAAACTGTTAGGGCTCAGTTAGCTATAAAAGCTCTTGATTAGCTAGCTTGGTGTTGATAGCCAAAAGCTTATGCAAACTGTGCTATCAGGATGCAGTGTAGCTGTTTAGTAATCTCGTCAACTGAAAATAAAACTATAAAGTATTTAATTGAAAGGGTGTCAAATTACACATTACAAAATTATCCACTGTTGAAAAAAACATTCATTGTTTTTTTTAAAATATTTTTTCTTTGTGGATGTAGTCTAAAATCTAAACAGCATCAATCAGTCAAAGACATGCCAGAGTGACAATTTCTTTAAAAAGAGACATTTACAAAGTAAAATGCAATATTCTCTAATTACAAATACAGACAAAAGTGAGTGAAAATGTATTATCCCCGGTGAAATTAATATGACAGACATGTAAACAGAAAATATGTGCTAATTATGTTCATTGTAACCATTTTAACTAACATTTTTACAGGACTCATTTTACCAGCTGCCTCAAACACAACAGCAACAAATTCCCCAACCACGGCTTCATCAACACCATCAACATCCACTGTGTCAGCAACACAAATTACACCCAACATCAATGCAACTTCAGTTCCACAAAATATGTCAGCAGCCACTTCTATTTCCTTAACTGCCCTAGCCAGCACAGTTACGGCAACTGCTACTCCAACTGCGACAAGCACCACAAACTCCACTACCACCTCCACCACTACAACAGTCATATCAACTGACCCACCATCTTCTACTGAAGGAACCCTGAGTTTTCGGTTCAGTCTCAAACAGACTTTCACCTCAGATCTCAGCGACCCAGCATCTTCACTTTACAAAAGTCTGGCCAGCATGGTGATCACAGCGGTAAGTACCCAGATTCTTTAGGAGCAATACGACGTGCAGGACACCATATGAGTGGGCTTTCTATTGTTAGATCCAAAGATTGTTCAGATAGAATCATACTCTGGGACCTCCTATTTGAGAACAGTGACCTTTAAACGGTTATCTTAGTGGGGATTAAAATGTGTTGGATTCTAATGAAGTAATTAGCATAAACTGTTGTTTTCAGCGAAAATTTTCCAAAGGGATACGTACAGTATGTTTGAGAAACAAACAAAAAAACGCAGCTGGGTGGCACTCATTACAGATCTATGAACAAAATACTTACTTTTTAAAGTATCATTTTTACTGAAGAGTTTTCAATATTGCACTGTCAACATTGCCTGTTTAGTAATTTAATTTGGTTGCCTTGGCTTGTTGGGATCTATCTACTCCTTGTAGCGCCCTGTGTGATGTGAGCTCTATTGAGGTAGAAGGTCGTTTTTGGTCAATGCAACAGCAACAGCAAACAGCAAGGCAGTGGCTTAATTTAGGGGCCTAATCAACTAATATCTGCCAATCATGGTAACTGTTTAATGAATGTTATATGTAATTGTACATTTCTGTCACTAAATCTTCCATCACAGGTGAACGCCATTTTCAAGAACACCCCAAACTTCAGTCGTTCCCTTTTGAATTCATTCACGTAAGTGTACATTCTGAACCCTGTTTGACTCTGATGATGACAGTTATGATGGCAATGATTTCTGAGAGTTGTTAATTTCTCCTCCTTAATAGGAATGGATCTGTAGTTACCAACATGACATTAGTGTTCAGCAGCAAAGCTTCGGTTCCTTCTGCAAGCAGTGTAGTCTCTACTTTCATAAACAATGTAAATAACACCAACCTGACTATTGTGCAGAATAGCGTTTTTGGTAAGTATTCAATATCACATTCACTAAACATGTATAAGAGTAAAGTTAACATTTTACCGGAAACATAAAAAGGCAATCTACTTACATGATAAACTGAACCATATTTTCTGTCAATTCAGGAAGTGCTCCCAGACCAACTGCCTTCTCTCTGGCTGCCTTGTTTCTCACTTTGACACTAGTAATTGTACAGCTGAGTGCTAGCTAATATCTTTTGTCATAAATGTTTTGGCATTGTTATCCAGTTCTCTTCATCTGCTTTGATGAAGTGTATAAAATACACCAAGCTAACATTATTAACCTTTAAAATACTATTTTATTTTAATTTAAAATATACACAAGCAAAAACACATGTGAATTAAGCATTTTCAGTCAAGTATGATATCCAGGATGTCACTTAAAATGCAGTTACCATTTTAAACAATATTGAAGTGAATATTGAACTCCGCCCGTATGTTTATAGACAAAATATAGACAAAATGAAGCTCTATGAATTCCTCTCACAGAGCTAAGGATGCAAGACATGATCATCCTTGACATCAAAATAATAGTTGACAGTAATGACAAATGTCTTTTTTTGGGGGGGTGGGTAAATATAATTAATCTAATTGTCTATAAGTGTATGTAGCAACTGCAGATGACCTCTTAGATAAAAGCCAGAGTCAAAACACTTGTGTGTTGCAGAAGACTTCTATTTTCAGCGTAACCATTTGATAACAATTTGCATGTTTTATTTGACTATAATAAAAATTAACTGTTTGTAACTCCACTTACATTTAAATTAGCAAGGACCTTTATGATGTTGGCTTATTGTTATTTTGGAATACCAAAGTTGCTGAGGAACTAATGTCTTCCATTGCAATTTTTTACATTTCTGGTAAAGCATTTTACCGTCTTTGTTAGACTCAGGTAAGAAAATATGTTGTAATATAAAATAAACAAAAATAATTATTCAGAGGTGTTTGCTTCATAAGTGTTGAAATAATAAAAATGTTGGTCACCTTTAACTGGTTAACCAAAATAACTATGTAATCTACTATTTAAATAAAAATGTAAAATTAACTAATCTCTTCATGCATCATTACCATCATATATAAAGTTGTAGACTGGAATTAAAGATAAATAATCCGTCCATTAGACAAATTGTCTAGATTTAAGTGATAATGCAGAGATTTTATTACAAGACTACAGCAGTAGCGCTAGCAATGAACCATAAAACATTCACTGTTCCGAGCAGTTGCATGTACACACAAACCAGTCTTATATTCTAACACTGGATACTGCTAAAACATATTTCACAGAACACCATGTTTTTAAGACAAGACATGAATTGTAATTTTTCACCCTATACCTTTTGTTAGTAAGAGAGTGATATAATGTGAAACTTGTTTCAGTATATGCAACCAATCTGAAGTGTTCATTATACACTGGAGAATTTGCTGTCCAAATTTATGACATACAGTATATTGGAGATGTATTCAAGTCCCGAGTTCCTTGTATTCGGGTACAGTCAAAAGTCGCCTTGGCTAAATCCAAGTCAAGTCCCGGTTCAAGATATGTCAAAATATAATATTTCCGTGTGGGACAAGGCGGTTTCACAACCTCCTAAGGCTGAATTCTGGTATGTGGTGCTCCAGTGCTGGTCTTGATGTCCAAGTCTAAGTTACTGGGTCCACAACAACAACAAAAAATATTCAGTAAAAGAGTATATTGGCAAGAGGAAGTCATTATGATTACGAGAAAACAAGCTGTTCCCTAAATCTACCTGGTTCACACTGATCTCCTTCCCCATAACTGATTCTCATTTACACTAACGTGCATATACAGTGGGGCAAAAAAGTATTTAGTCAGCCACCAATTGTGCAAGTTCTCCCGCTTAAAAAGATGAGAGGCCTGTAATTTTTTATGAATTTAGTGGTAAATTATGGTGGAAAATAAGTATTTGGTCAATAACAAAAGTAAATCTCATTACTTTGTTAGATGCCCTTTGTTGACAATGAGGTCAAACATTTTCTATAAGTCTTCACAAGGTTTTCACACACTGTTGCTGGTATTTTGGCCCATTCTTCCATGCAGATCTTCTCTAGAACCGTGTTGTTTTGGGGCTGAAGATGGGCAACACAGACTTTCAACTCCCTCCAAACATTTTTTATGGGGTTGAGATCTGGTGACTGGCTAGGCCACTCCAGGACCTTGAAAGGCTTCTTACAAAGCCACTCCTTCGTTACCCGTGTGGTGTGTTTGGGATCATTGTCATGCTGAAAGACCCAGCCACGTTTCATCTTCAATGCCCTTGCTGATGGAAGGAGGTTTTCACTCAAAATCTCATGATACATGGCCCCATTCATTCTTTCCTTTACACGGATCAGTCATCCTGGTCCCTTTGCAGAAAAACAGCCCCAATGCATGATGTTTCCACCCCCATGATTCACAGTAGGTATGGGTGTTCTTTGGATGCAACTCAGCATTCTATCTCCTCCAAACACGACGAGTTGAGTTTTTACCAAAAAGTTCTATTTTGGTTTCATCTGACCATATGACATTCCCACAATCCTCTTCTGGATCATCCAAATGCTCTCTAGCAAACCTCAGACAGGCCTGGACATGTACTGGCTTAAGCAGGGGGACATGTCTGGCACTGCAGGATTTGAGTCCCTGGCGGTGTAGTGTTACTGATGGTAGCCTTTGTTACTTTGGTCCCAGCTCTCTGCAGGTCATTCACTAGGTCCCCCTGTGTGGTTCTGGGATTTTTGCTCACTGTTCTTGGGATCATTTTGACCCCACGGGGTGAGAGCTTGCGTGGAGCCCCGGATTGAGGGAGATTATCAGTGGTCTTGTATGTCTTCCATTTTCTTATAATTGCTCCCACAGTTGATTTCTTCACACCAAGCTGCTTACCTATTGCAGATTCAGTCTTCCCAGCCTGGTGCAGGTCTACAATTTTGTTTCTGGTGTCCTTTGATAGCTCTGTGGTCTTTGCAATTGTGGAGTTTGGAGTGTGACTGTTTGAGGTTGTGGACAGGTGTCAGAATATTGCTTTATTAATGGTACTGTGTTAAAAGCATCTGTAATTTTACTCATAGAATATTTGCTTAGGATGTCCAAAGATAATTTTTTTAAATAACTTTAACAACCAAGCACCGAATAAAATGTATTCCGATTAAAGAAAATACAAAAAACTATATTCAGACTCAATTAGCTATAAAAGCTCTAAATTAGCTAGCTTGGTGTTGATAGCCAAAAGCTTATGCAAGCTGTGCTATCAGGATGCAGTGTAGTTGTTTAGTAATCTTGTCAACTGAAAATAAAACTATAAAGTATTTAATTGAAAGGGTGACCAATTACATATTACAAAAATTATCCACAGTCGCAAAAACATTCATTGTTTTTTTTAATCATTTTTCTTTGTGGATGTAGTCTAAAATCTAAACAGCATCAATCAGTCAAATACTTATGCCAGAGTGACATTTTCTTTAAAAAGAGACATTTACAATGTATTACGACATATGAGTTTTCTAACATGCATTAAACAACATTTCAAACCGGAATTTAAGTTAATGGGAAGTGATTATTAAGACAGTAAAATGCAATATTCTCTAATGAAAAAGTGAGTGAAAATATATTATCCCTAGTGTTCTTAATAGGACAGACATGTAAACAGAAAATATGTGCTACTTTTGTTCATTGTAACCATTTTAACTACTATTTTTACAGGAAGCATTTCACCAGCTGCCTCAAACACAACAGTAACAAACTCCACAACCACGGCTGTTACTTCAACAACATCCACTGCCCTAGCCAGCACAGTTACAGCAACTGCTACCACCCCCACCACCACAACGACCACCACTACCACAGTCATATCAACTGACCCACCATCTTCTACTGAAGGAACCCTGAGTTTTCGGTTCAGTCTCAAACAGACTTTCACCTCAGATCTCAGCAACCCAGCATCTTCACTTTACAAAAGTCTGGCCAGCATGGTGATCACAGCGGTAAGTACCCAGATTCTTTAGGAGCAATACGGCGTGCAGGACACCATATGAGTGGGCTTTCTATTGTTAGATCCAAAGATTGTTCAGATAGAATCATACTCTGGGACCTCCTATTTGAGAACAGTGACCTTTAAACGGTTATCTTAGTGGGGATTAAAATGTGTTGGATTCTAATGAAGTAATTAGCATAAACTGTTGTTTTCAGGGCGAAATTTTCCCAAAGGGATACGTACAGTATGTTTGAGAAACAACAAAAAACGCAGCTGGGTGGCACTCATTACAGATCTATGATCAAAATACTTACTTTTTAAAGTAACATTTTTACTGAAGAGTTTTCAATATTGCACTGTCAACATTGCCTGATTAGTAATTGAATTTGGTTGCTTTGGCTTGTTGGGATCTATCTACTCCTTGCAGCGCCCTGTGTGCAGTGAGCTCTATTGAGGTAGAAGGTAGTTTTAATTTTCTTTTGCAATATACGTCCACCCAGTTAAAATTCCTCTCTGCCCTTGTACCCAAGTGGTTTACCTTTAATTAAAAGACATATATATTGGTGTTTTCCACCGCCCTCCTTGGGACCACTGGACTAATCCTCAAGCAGGATTCTAACCCTGGTCTTGCAATGCAACAGCAAACTGTTGCTTCCCCTGAATCAATTAGTTGATTCAGGGGCCCAATCGACTAATATCTGCCAATCATGGTAACTGTTTAATTAATTGTATAAGTAATTGTATATTTCTGTCATTAAATCTTCCATCACAGGTGAACACCATTTTTAAGAACACCCCAAACTTCCGTCGTTCCCTTTTGAATTCATTCACGTAAGTGTACATTCTGAACCCTGTTTGGCTCTGTTGATGACAGTTAAGATGATATTGATTTCTGAGAGTTGTCAATTTCTCCTCCTAAATAGGAATGGATCTGTAGTTACCAACATGACATTAGTGTTCAGCAGCAAAGCTTCGGTTCCTTCTGCAAGCAGTGTAGTCTCTACTTTCATAAACAATGTAAATAACACCAACCTGACTATTGTGCAGAATAGCGTTTTTGGTAAGTATTCAATATCACATTCACTAAACATGTATAAGAGTAAAGTTAACATTTTACCGGAAACATAAAAAGGCAATCTACTTACATGATAAACTGAACCATATTTTCTGTCAATTCAGGAAGTGCTCCCAGACCAACTGCCTTCTCTCTGGCTGCCTTGTTTCTCACTTTGACACTAGTAATTGTACAGCTGAGTGCTAGCTAATATCTTTTGTCATAAATGGTTTGCATTGTTATCCAGTTCTCTTCATCTGCTTTGATGAAGTGTATAGAATATACCAAGCTAACATTATTAACCTGTAAAATACTATTTTATTTTAATTTAAAATATACACAAGCAAAAACACATGTGAATTAAGCATTTTCGGTCAAGTATGATATCTAGGAGGTCACTTAAAATGCAGTTACCACTTTAAACAATATTGAAGTGTACTCCGCACGTATGTTTCTAGACAAAATGTATCAATGAAGCTCTATGAATTCCTCTCACAGAGCTAAGGATGCAAGACATGATCATCTTTGACATCAAAATAATAGTTGACAGTAATGACAAATGTCTTTTTTTGGGGGGGTGGGTAAATATAATTAATCTAATTGTCTATAAGTGTATGTAGCAACTGCAGATGACCTCTTAGATAAAAGCCAGAGTCAAAACACTTGTGTGTTGCAGAAGACTTCTATTTTCAGCGTAACCATTTGATAACAATTTGCATGTTTTATTTGACTATAATAAAAATTAACTGTTTGTAACTCCACTTACATTTAAATTAGCTAGGACCTTTATGATGTTGGCTTATTGTTATTTTGGAATACCAAAGTTGCTGAGGAACTAATGTCTTCCATTGCAATGTTTTACATTTCTGGTAAAGCATTTTCTGTATGTATCTTTGTTAGACTCAGGTAAGAAAATATGTTGTAACATAAAATAAACAAAAATAAATATTCAGAGGGGTTTGTTTCATAAGTGTTGAAATAATAAAAATGTAATCTTTAACTGGTTAACCTAAATAACTATGTAATCTACTATTTAAATAAAAATGATGTAAAATTAACTAATCTCTTCATGCATCATTACCATCATATATAAAGTTGTAGACTGGAATTAAAGATGAATATTCCGTCCATTAGACAAATTGTCTAGATTTAAGTGATTATTACAAGACTACAGCAGTAGCGCTAGCAATGAACCATAAAAAAATCACTGTTCCGAGCAGTTGCATGTACACACAAACCAGTCTTATATTCTAACACTGGATACTGCTAAAACATATTTCACAGAACACCATGTCCCTACCTAACAAATTCAATACTGGCACTGTAACAAAATGGACAACAAATGTGTTTTATGTCAATATCAAACCATTTCAAGGTAACAATTACATACCGTGTAATTGTTTCCAAAAATTATATTCTAAAGCAATTTCTAAGAGTGATGAAGAGAACATTAAAAAGTAGCTGTTTTGATGATGACTGGAGCACTCTTTTGGCTATTAACTAATTCACTGCCTGCTGATGTCACAATTCATGCAAGAAGTGCACTGACCCGAAACAGACATTTATTTATGTTTTTGCACAAGGCATAATTATAATTAGTGTCTACACATAGTTTGACCATTCAACCCATTTAACCCCAAGGAGTAAAGACAGATATACAGTGAGTAACATTAAAAAATACTTACCAGTGGTACAAAGTGGAGGCACCTTATTCTTCTTTTGAAATTTGATCTTTTTTCGTTTCCTCGTTCCTGACTTCCAAACTTCACGGTCCACAGCCTCGTCCTTACATTTCTCATGAATAGACAGAGAAACACCAGTTATTGGTAGTTTCCTTTCCAGTGTGGAGTTGCTGTCCAAATAGTCTGTGAAGTGGGAGATACTGCTAAACTGAGCCGAGTCGGCAGACTTCCATCTCTGTTCACGGTGGGGGGACGTCTCAGGCCCCGAGTCAGCAGACTTCCATCTCTGTTCACGGTGGGGGGACGTCTCAGGCCCCGAGTCGGCAGACTTCCATCTCTGTTCACGGTGGGGGGACGTCTCAGGCCCCGAGTCGGCAGACTTCCATCTCTGTTCACGGTGGGGGACGTCTCAGGCCCCGAGTCGGCAGACTTCCATCTCTGTTCACGGTGGGGGGACGTCTCAGGCCCCGAGTCGGCAGACTTCCAACTCGTCATTTGTCAGTGGGTGTTGTCTCTCAGGCCTCTTCCAGGACTTCTTCCGTTGAGGAGCTTGACCACCTGCTACAAATACTCCTCCTGGCTTCAAAATGTATCCAATAACACTTGACAACTTTCACCTCATTGAACTCCACACTGAAGGCTACAATTTTACCTTTCTGGTAAATAAGTTGCAACTCGTCATTGTCACTGAAGGTTATTTTCAGGATGTCCCTCATCTTGGTCGGCAGAACCTCGCAGATGGCCCCTAGTCAAATCAACATAGTGTTAATTCAAACACCACATGTCACAAGAAACATTACAGGAATATTTTTAAAAAATTGCAATACCCTTATTGACAATAAGGATAAAGAAACAAGGAGAACGGGGGCAAAATAGTCACTAACGTTGTGGCTGCTTTTTGACATCGGAGGAGTCAAAGGACTGGCAGGCTAAGGGATCTTTCCACTTCATTAGATCTAAACCATTTATGTGAGCCTGTTTCTCCTCAACATAACCGGACACTTTAGAGTCACTGTTCTCCACATTTGCTCTCTGGATTTGGACCCCAAGGCTTATGTGTACACCAGGTTGAAGGGGTGGACACTATCTGGGATGGATGGAAGGCTCATTAGGTTCATCAGCAGATGTTGGATGACAGTTTGGCAGAATATCTGCAACACTTCTCCTAAGAATTAATTTGCCACTCCGCGGATGTCGTCCATGTCTTCCTGGGACTCACTCTAGTGGGCCAGGCAGGAATTGTTGTTCTGTTTCTGCTGCAGGACCTCCTTGACTGTGTCAGTAGTGGGCTGGTGAGACTGTCAGTCCAAGATGAACAGCAGGAATAAAAACATTGCTGGGCGCACAATTTCAAGGCAGATAAAGGTTAGGAAATGAATGATGTCCTTCAGCCTGCCTATGGTCACAACCTTGAAAACAGAAATAGATACGTCAGAAAAAAAACACAAACTCAAATTGAAAACAGACCGCTATGATCAACATCAACAGGACTATAACAGGGGTCTTACTGTACCTTTTCTTTTAGGACCTGCCTGTGGATAGATACAGTTCCTATGTCTGTTCGTTTTGGTGCATAGTGCTCTGTAGCGCCTAACAGAGGGGAGGGGCTGGAACAGGTTGTATCCAGGGTGGTATCTGCTGTGATGATTCTTGGATGGAGGGAAGGTTGACACCAATGATCTTTCCTGCAGTTCTGACTGTCCATTGTAGTCTGTTCTTTTCTGGTTTCGTGGCAGATTCAAACCAAACAGTAATGATGTGCCGAGAACAGGCTGGATGATGGCTGTGTAAAAGTGGATCAGTAGCTCCCTGGACAGGTAAAGCATATTAAGCAGATACATCCTAGCAGATACAACTAACAGTACACAGATACAACAAACAGTAAGTCATATTTTTATAGAAGATGGGACATATGGAGGAGCAATGTTAAAGTGGAAAGACTCTATGTGGCCAGCAGGTGGAGACAAAGCCCAGACCCATTGAGCTGGTTTGGTCCCCTCAATCACATGCACATGCAAGACTTGAGCAGAGCACATGCCCCTTTTGCTATTGTCTGCCCTTTCCAGCTGATATGTGCCCATCTATCTCCTTGACGTGCATAACATGCACCGATAGGCACGCATCGTCCGATAGGCACGCATCGTCCGATTGGCACGTATCGTCCGATTGGCACGCATCGTCCGATTGGCACGCATCGTCTGATAGGCACGCATCGACCGATAGGCATGCATCGTCCGATAGGCACGCATCGTCCGTTAGGCACGCATCGACCGATAGGCACGCATCGTCCGATAGGCACGCATCGTCCGATAGGCACGCATCGTCCGATAGTCACGCATCGTCCGATTGGCACGCATCGTCCGATAGTCACGCATCGTCCGATAGTCACGCATCGTCCGATTGGCACGCATTGTCCGATAGGCACGCATTGTCCGATAGGCACGCATTGACCGATAGGCACGCATTGTCCATGCTTCAATGCGGGTATAGTGTTCTTTGGGGGAAGTGCTGTGTTGTTTTTGAGCCAAACGTATATTTGGGAATTATGGTCAAAAAGTTCAACCTGGGTTTCATCAGTCCGTAACACATTTCCCCACGTGCTTTTGGGAGACTTGATGTTTGTTTTTGCTCATTTCAGTCGGGCTTAGATGTTTTTCTTTGTAAGAAAAGGTTTCGGTCTTGCCATCCTGCCCCATAGCCCATTCATATGAAGAATACAGGAGATTGTTGTCACATGTAGCACAGTCAGTACCTGCAAGAAAATCCTGCAGCTCCTTTAATGTTACTGTAGGCCTCTTGGAAGCCTCCCTGACTAGTTTTCTTCCCCTTGAGGATTTCAGTTAGTTTTCAATTGAATTCACATTATAGACCACATTAAAAGTGGAAAAAGTTCTGATATGATTTATGTTTTTCTCATTCTTTAACCTCACAAAAAACTTTTATTTTAACAGGGGTATGTAGACTTTTTATATCCACTCTAGCACAATGACTAGACCATGAACATGTGGTGTTTTCCAGGTCTGTGATGTTTGTCGAATGTCAGTCAGACAAATGTACTGGATATCCAACTGCACACATTGTTGCAGTCTCACTTGAGACTGGTGCACTAACCCGGAAATGAAAGCAAGGGACTTTGCACCACATACATAGTATTGTGTTTGTATTGTGCGGCTTTCTTGGTGTGTATTAATGAGTGTGAGATTACGAATTAGAAAAAGAAAAAAAGGGAAGGAATATGCAGTGCAGAAATGATGCTATTAATGACAGTATTCATCATTGACTTGGTTGACATTAAGGCCTGATCTGTACAGAAAAAGACATTGTCCACAGTATGTTTTAACTGTTTACACGTTTTAACTGTCTTCAATTACTGAATTTAATGCTACCATTTAGTGGGGCTTTTTGCTGACTTTTTCAGCAAATTTCACAACATACTATTTTGAAATATAGTTTGCCCTGTATATATTACCATAGCATCATTATTTTTTATATGACAATTAACGGCCAACACAACTTTCCTGACCACAGTCCAACATATACAGGTATATACATTTTTTATTATTATATATTTTTTCATTAGGATGGCAGATTATTCATTTATTCAAAAAGCAATCCCCTTGGCATGTGAGATTCCTACAGACAATATCGCTCACACCGAGAAATGTTGGTTTATTATTTGGCCAGCACTGACAAGTTGCCAAACCTGTTACGTGTGATATTTACAGTGCAGTTCAATCGTTGGACAGTGACACAAGCTTTGTTGTTTTGGCTCTCTATTACATCCCTTTGAAATGATACAAACAGTGGTATTAGAGTACAAACTTTCAGTTTACATGTGAGGGTATTTTCATCCATATCGGATAAACCATTTAGATTAAACAGTAAGTTGCTGAGCCCCTGTTGAGTGATAACACTCCTGGCTCCATGCACTTATATGGTTCTTTGACTGGAACCGATACCTGTCCCCTCCCTTCACTTGCGTGTCTACATGTCACCCTTGGGTTGCTATTGTTAGTTAGAAAAAATACTTGTTTTTCTGAAGCTCATGCACAAGATTTCCGGCATTAAATGACATGGGTCTGAAACGCATTCACATCAACTTGAACAACGCACATCATATTTCCCCGCATGCTCCAACATTTCAGACACTTTTTGATTATTCTTTGTTGTAACTATGACATTTTTTATTTGATGGGTTAATTAAACTGTTCAAATTTTAATGACATTTTCTGAAACAAATGTTATGTTAGTTCTACTAATTATATTTAGTTCTACAAATTGTATTTAGTTCTACTAATTGTAATTGTATGTAGTATGATGTTGCCCCCACCATGCTTCACGGAAGGGATGGCATTCTCAGGATTATGAAATGTGTTAGGCTTGCACCTAACCTGGTGCTTGAATATATTTGGGTGGTGAATGTATTTAAGAGCCACTGATATGCACAATCAATTATTGAAAGTTAAGCCTTTTTGCTTTTCAAAAGCTTGCATTATAATGAAAATATGGAATTAATGTATTTCGTGCATGGTACAATCATTTTGTGTTTCATTTCTCAGATGACTGGGATTCATGTTGGTCAGCAAAGTGATGTGCAACTCCTACTGGAAGATAAACAGTGGGTAGAACAAACTTTTGAAGATATCAATGGGAGGTGTTTCAAAGTAATGTGTTTTACTAGGCCTCTGAAACAAGGTTGTAGGAAACATGCATTGTATTATGTTCAAAGTAAACTGCTCAAAGAAATGAAGGGAATACCTCCATCACACATCGGGTCTCTATGAAGATGAGTGCAGTGCTGTTGTAATCATGTCCACATATGCTCTAACTTCTTCATCTGCCTTGGTGTGTGCATGAGCTCCTGGATCTACTGCTCTAGAAAGTGTCAGCGGCATACATCGTTTTCCCTGGTGTGCACTGCATCCTGTTGTAGTTTGATCATCATTCTCTGGATTCTCAATGTACAGTCATTTAGTGGCTTTTGAAAGAGCGCAATGTTTTGTGATTGGTTTCTACGCTAATCTCTTGTCCTGACACAAGCTGATGAAACCTCTCACAAGCAGAAGTAAAGCAGCTTTTTTTTTCTCGATTTGAGCATATCGGGTCTCTGGATTTGTCATTGCTCGAAATGCGTATGCTACCGGTTGCCTGTTATTGTCAGATTTTTGTCACAGAATGACTCCAAGTCCACTCTGTGATGCATCATCCTGACATCTTAAATAGTCCTGCTGGGTCATAAAATTTCAGAACTGGTTCCTCTGTAAGTAGATGTTTTAAGCTGTTCCACGCTGTCTCTTGCTCATGGTTCCATTTTCATTTGATATTTTTTTCTGACAGCCTTCTCAGTGGGTTGGTATAAACTTTTCTAGGTAGTTAACCATCCTCTGAACATCCTGTTTGCACTCTGGCCTTAGCCTGTTATGGACAGTAGATTTTGGGGTCAGGTCTGATAACTTCAATGCTGATCACGTTCCCCACAAATGTCAACTCACCCAGAGCTGGAAATTCTCTCGGTTTAACTTAAATTTTGCTTTTCTTGTTGCTTCCAGCACTTTTTTCATTCTAACATTGGATGACCCCCATATTATAATATTATCCATTGATGTGTCTACACTTTCAATGAACTTGTAGATCAGATGTATGTTTGTGCGATATACTTCAGAAGCTGAGGCAATGCCATACGGTAAACTCAAAAATCTGAATCAAGCATATGGAGTGTTGGACGTCTATAGTTTAGAGCTGGCCTGGTCTAATTTAAACTGCCAAAATCCTGAAGATGCACTGAGTTTACTAAAGTTCTTCGCATTTGCAAACTGAGCCATTGTTTTTTTCATGTGTTGGTAACTTGAAATTCTCTCTTTTTATTGCTCTGTTCAGATCCCTTTGATCTATGGCTAGGCAAATTCTTCTCCATTTTTCTTTTCTATGATGACGAGAGAGCATACCCATTCAGTTGGTTCATGCAGCTCCTCTATGACTCCCAGTGTTTCTATACTGTGAAGTTCTTTTTTCAGCTTATCCAGTTTTTAGCTACATTGTCCGTCATCTGAAGTTTTGGCGGTGGATGCAGACCTTCCATTTCGTTTGTTATTCTGTTTTCCCAAAGTTAATAGCAACAGTTTTTACTTCTGCTAGCTATCTTAACTTTTTGCCTTGATCCCCGAAGCATCCTACTCACAGCTAGCCAATTCTGTACTTGTGCGAGTTGCTTCTTCCTTTACGTTTCTTTTCTTTCATTCAACTGCTTCTGACATCATGTTGTGATGGTCTTGTAGGTCCAATAAATACACAATTAAGTAAATAATAAGAACTTTTACTTTTACATAAACCAATACAGTATTCCTTTATCAGACGTTTCTGCATCTGACGCACCAACTCCTGCACATGCCAATTACAATTCAACTGGCTATTGCGAGGTTGTCGTTGTATCAGATATCACTGGTTATATCATTACAAGAAGCCAAAGTGAACAAAAGCCAGGTGAGAGACAATTAAAATGTAGTATCAATATTTCACAGCACAAGTGTACAATGTATACTGTAGTGTATACAGCATGAGTTATTGGCAAGGTACTGTTCAATTAACGCAAAATGCTTGTTTGCCATGTTGTGTGTACTCTCGCTATAGCTAGCGGGACCCCAAACCGTCCTAGTGGAAGCTAGCCAGCTAGGAATGCAACTAACATTGCTTTTTGTGGGGGCGGGGGTGTGTGGCAACTACCACTCATCTTTTCTTACATCATTAGTAGCAACATCATTTGTTGTGTTTTTTTTCATGTTTGTGTATTTTGTAGTTCAGTTATGCAAAAAAATCCTTCTGTGACATAAGAGACAATGAGATCACAGTCACCTTAATTCTAGTCACCTCTTCACTCACCTGTTTCTCACCAGCCCCATTATTTGGTTCTGTTCAGTACACCTTTCCTTTGTGAGGTATTGTTTGTTTTCACCACAACACTACTGGGCCTTTTGAAATTATTGTTGATTTTGGAATATTAGTGTATATTAGTGGAATACCGGCCTGTTAACCTTTTACTCCGATTCCTGGCCCAGCCTGCACCTTTGACTGCCCTTTTGATTCTCAGTGTATGAACTTCTCCCTGTCTCTCGACCAAACTTACAGCATTTTCTGGATTAATTTACAATAAACATCTGCAATAAATATTTGCTGCGCTACAATAAACTGTGTCCTTGTATTCATTACAGTGGTAATGGAGATACCAGAATATTCTGAGTGTGATCCTATTTGGGCGGATTTTAAGCTACAGTTTTTCCCAATCGATTTGGCACATTTCTCACCTGTTCCCGCTCTTCTCATCACCTACTGTGTATATATATACTCCCTGTCACCTCTTCCCTGCTGGATCAATGGTCTCTGCTTGCAAGCCAAATCTCACACTTTGCAAACCTTCGTCCCGCCTTTCTGTGTATCGACCGATCGCACGTCCCAGACTTCTCTGCCTGATCCCTGCCTGTACTTCTGCTCTCCGCCCGTGTTCTGACTGCCTGCCTGTCCCTGACTACTCTGCCTGTTCCTTGCCTGTTCTACAGCGGTCAGCTTGTTTGCCGACCATCCGCCCGTCCCAGACTACTCTGCCTGCCACCTGCCTGTACCGACGTCATCAGCTATTCCACATGCCACTCCCCCTTTCCTTCAAAGTCCGCGCTTGGACCGTTACCTGTGCCCGTGACAGATGGAGGACCACCAGATCAAGACCCTGTCATGGCCAGCCCAAACTGAACACCATTGAAAACCTCTGGAATTTGATCAAGAGCCATCAGCCAGGAGTGGCATTAAGTCCCTCAACAGCAATGGGACAGACTGGTGGAGAGCATGCCAAGATGCATGAAAGCTGTGATAATAAATCTGGGTTATTCCTCTCAATATTGATTTCTGAACTCTTCCTAAGTTTAAACATTAGTATTTTGTTGTTGAAAAATGAATATGTCTGTAGACCTATTGAGGCAGCATTCAAATTGAAAGGGGTCCAAGGTGTCAGGAAGGGTGGAGCGGACGTGGGTTTTGAACAGCCGCTCTAATCACTTCATGATGGAGATCAGTGCTACGGGGCAGATGTCATTCAGGCAAATTATGGAAGGTTTCCTCGGTAGAGAGAATGATGGTCTGTTTGAAACAGGTTGGTACTGCAGACAGAGTCAGGGAGAGGTTATATATAGGTTTTCATATAGAGCTGAAAACCTCCGCTAGCTGGTCGACGCACCCCCTGGCCCTGGTGACTTCTGCGGTTTCACTTTTTAAAAGCTCTCCCCTCGCCAGCCGTGGTTACGGAAAAAGTGCAGTCGTCCTGGTCCCCAGCAAGCCTTCTAGAAGGGATGGTGTCGGTGGCCTCAAACCATGCATTGAAGGAGTTGAGCATGTTGGGCAGAGATGTGGCAGGCTGGGCATCATTGCTGTTTCTACCTTTATAGCCTGTCCACACCACATGCCTCTCAGGTGATTTCATCCAGAGTTACCCCAAACCACTACACTGCTTACTAGTTATGCCTCTAATTTCTCATTTGGATACAATTATTTTTACAAAATACTAACGGCAGTAATAGTGTTAAAATATACACTATATAATTATTGACCGTAAAAAATGCTGTCTTTTTTCAATAGATCCCGTCCCAAAAGATACTGACATGTATCAATAAAACATTTGCTATCTATTTATCAATAGGCGCTTTGTAGAATTTATTTAAATTATAATTTGTTATTATTCAGATGCTCTGAAATGTTTATGACAAATAATCAATTCAGATATTTGCATATTTAGTAATGGGCAAATGGGATCAGTGAAAATAGGTTTTTGAAGTCAGATTACACAAATTGGGGTTAATAGACTGTAGAGGGTGTGAACATTCATGGGGGAGAGCAGGTCAGATAAGTAGACAGTTTCTAAAAGGATAGACTAAAAGGATCATTTTAAAGTCAATTATTTGAAGGACAGGATAATTTTATTGTCTCAGGATCTCAGGATCCCTGCAGCACTGTCTTGGATGAGTTGTATTTTTTTTTACTGAATTGGCTGTCATTACATTCTGTATAGCCAGACTGATGCACTTTTTATGATCTATTTTAGGAGAGAATAACATGATCCATGATTTTATGAAACTCACAGAGAAATATACTAGACCTGCATGAAAAGCAATTAAATTATGATTCAATGCTAGATCCCCCTGAATCATATATGCAATTCCATACAATTGAATATAGCTCACTGCTTGTGTTGTTTATTATGTAGTTTTTTTTGTTCATCATTATCAAGAGTGCCAACAATTGGCTGAATTTAATCCAGAGATTCTCAATACCATTGACTCAGTTGTTAAGTGCTATTCCTGTTATCATGGCTTAGATGATTTATCAGAGAGGAAGTGTATTAAACTGATAGCTATTGTCTAAAGCTTTCATTATTTTAGGGTGAATACAAGCAAATAACTTGTCACCTTGTGTCAAATAAATATACATTATTATGATATCTCTGATTATGAAAACTCTAAACCATAGACCTCATTTAAAGTGGTTCTAGAATCCTCTATTTGAAAAATCAAAAGTGGAAAAAACTATTCAATATATATTTTGGCCTTACAATACAACCTTTGAAACAAAAAGCTAAATAACACCCCTTTTGGTTCATTCATATATAAATAATATGCAGAAATACAATAGAAGATGGAATACTATAATTGAGTAATTTTGTATAAATTATAAGAAATAATCTTAGTTTTTGCAAATTCTTATCAAGGGTGCCATTTTGGACCTGATTATATTATATTTATGTGTAATAACACATCATGGTGAATCCCATTTGCGAGACTAAATTTTAATACATTCATCTGAGAAAGGAATTATGTGAGACTTCGGGTATAACCAGTTGGGCAGATATCTTATGGACCTCATTTTCAGTCTGACAGTGAACAAACAACATAGATATTACTGAAGACATAGTTGCACTGGAGGAGGAATGTTTAGGAAGGTTCTCATCTATACCTACGTCTTAACAACACAGAGTTACATTGACTGCGTTCATTAGTCATTTCCACTGTTTGTGAGGTGACAGAGAGACAAGACGGTAATATTCTACCTTTATACCTGGTCAACCATTGCCTTGAGAGTCAAGTTTTAAGGGGATCTGTTTTATTTCAAGAATTTCAGGTGAGTGAAAATGTTGGCATGCAATATATTGATATTTAGGTAGTGTTGGAAAAAAACTATTAAACTATTAAGATATTCTAGCATCACTTTATAGTTATCGATCATTATTCAACAAACGTATTCCATCTTGATAACACAATACTGTATAATCAAAAAAGATAAATAGACATTTCAAATCCATTGAAAGAATTGGAAGAAATCATCAAAAATTCTATATTTGACCAACTTTCATTTGTTATTACCAAACATAAGCCCCTATCCACTATCTGAAATTGAAGTTTTATTAAATCATTTTAGATATATTTCTAATCTGATAATATGTTGTGAGAATAATAAAACTTCAACTTCTTCTCACTTGTGTTCATTGATGGTGGTACTGTTCACGGCAGAAGTAGAATGAATTCTGAAGAGTTCAGAAACATCTTGTCTGATCAGATTCAACCATATTTCCCCAAAACCCATTGGACGGCACGTCACCTTGCAGAAGGATAGTGACCCAAAAATACTGCTAGTGACTAAGACATGTTTAGGGGCAAAACGTGGAATGTCCTTTACTAGCCATGTCAATCACCTGACCAGTTACTAAACATAAGGCTTATGTTAATTTCTCCAATTACCTTTGGGATTATGTATCCTTCCAACACTGTTCACGGTTTATATATTCAAATACCCAACAATTAAAGCTGACAGTCTGCATTTTACAGTCTGCAATGACAGTCTAACATGTTAGTGATTGTTAAAATCTAAATTAAATGTGCTGGAGTAAAGCCAAAACCTTCAACATTTGTCACTGTCCAAATACTTACTGATCAGCTTGTGTGTTGCTTAAAGGGACAGGTCAAAAGAGCAAGGTGTCATTTCATCATAATTATAATCCAAATTCTTATGGTCAACAAAAATTATCTAAAAAATTAGGATAATTAACATTGCTAACTGGGAGGATTACATTGTTTGGATACATCAGCTAGTTAGCTTTTTGTTTGCATTAAGGGCCAAATTTGAGCTGATTCAAAAATTGCAATGAATCAACAACACTACAGAAGATAATTCACTCTCTCTTTATATATATATATATACACAGTGGACAAGAAAAGTATACATACCCCTGTTTAAATGCCAGGTTTTTGTGATGTAAAAGAATGAGACAAAGATAAATCATGTCAGAAGTTTTTCCACTTTTAATGTGACCTATAATGTACTATATAACTATAACTAACTGAAATCCTCTGAGGGGTAAAATGAAAAATAAAAACCTTAACCTGGTTGCATAAGTGTGCACACCCTCTTAAAACTGAGGATGTGGCTGTGTTCAGATTTTAACCAATCACATTCATACTCATGTTAAATCATTTAAATTGACTATTATTGATCACAAATAAAGTTCAGCTATTCTAGTAGGATTTTACTGACATTTTCTAAGTTGCATCTCAGAGCAAAAGCCATGGTCCACAGAGAGTTTCCAAAGCATCAGAGGGATCTGATTGTTAGATATCAGATATCAGTCAGAAGGGTACAAAATAATTTTGTACCAGTGAACACAGTGTAGACAGTCATCATCAATTTAAGAAAATATGTCACAACAGAGACATTTCCAAGAACTGGATGTCCCTCCAAAAATTATGAAAAGACGTGACGAAAACTGGTCAGAGAGGCTTCCAAGAGCCCTACAGCAACATTAAAGGAACAGCAGGAATTTCTGGCAAGTACTGGCTGTGTGCTACATGTGACAACCATCTCCTGTATTCTTCATACGAATGGGCTATGGGGATGGGTGGCAAGTCGGAAGCCTTTTCTTACAAAGAAAAACATCCCGGCTGAAGTTTGCAAAAACAAACATCTCCCAAAAGCATGTGGGAAAATGTATTATGGTCTGATGAAACCAAGGCTGAACTTTTTGGCCATAATTCTAAAAGCCACAGTGCCACAGTGAAGCATGGTGGTGGCCGCATCATGCTTTGGGGCTGTTTTTCTTCAGCTGGAACCGGGGCTTAAGTCAGGGTGGAGGGACTTTACAAATACCAGGCAATTTTGGCAAAAAACCTTCAGGCATCCTTTAGAAAGATTAAGAATGTCACCTTTCAGCACAACAATGAAACAAAGCACACATGCAAATCCACAAAAGCATGGCTTCACCAGAAGAAGATTCCAATTTTGGAATGGCCCAGCCAGAGCCCAGACCTGAATCCAATTGAAAATCTCTGAGGTGATCTAAAGAGGGCTGTGCACAGGAGATGTCCTCGCAGTGTGACATATTTGGAGTGCTTTTGCAAAGAAGAGTGGGAAAATATTGCCATGTCAAGATGTGGCATGCTAATAGACACCTACCCAAAAAAACTGAGTTCTGTAATAAAATCAAAAGGTGCTTCAACAAAGTACTTTGTCGAAGTGATTAATCACTTAATTAAGAACTTTATTTGAGTCACTTTTTCTGACGGTAGGTATGTAATGACTTCTATTAAACATGAGTTTGAATGTGATTGGTAAATTCTGAACACAGCCACATCCCCAGTTATAAGGTGTGCACACTTACGCAACCAGATTAGTGTAAGGCTTTTATTTTTAATTTTTCCCCCTTGAAGATTTCAGTTTTTTTTTCAAATGAATTGTTCACATTATAGGTCGCATTAAAAGTGAGACATTTTCTGAGATGATTTATATTTGTCTCATTCTTTTACATCACAAAAACCTGCCATTTTAACAGGGGACTGACTTTAACATCCACTTTACATGTGTGTATGTATATATTCACCACAAAAAAATATTAATTTATTAAATAGTGAAGTAGTGGACCAGTCATCAACCTAAAATACCCTAAAGAGGGTAACATTGCAAACTTTGTCTTTAACTTAATTAGTCCTCCATTTTATTCTGAGTAAATAGAAGTTAGCTGTGTGTTACCTGCCTTGGAGTATATTAGTTCTGAAAGATTTTTTGCCCTATAAATTTACCCATGGCACTTTTGTGTGTCTGCCTCTCCCCAGTTATACTCAGAATTGAACAGAGTTACCTCAATAACAACTCAAACCTGTCTTAATATAGTTTCATCCAATCATAAATGTAAGTACTCATAAATTGATTACTAACCCAATTGAAGCAGTAAGAAGTGATGGGATGTCAGACCCGTAGTATATATCTCATATTACACGGATATCAGCTAATCAGCATTCAGGATTCAAAGCATCCAGTTTATAATGTGCTTTAGACCATCCTGTCAGCCAATCAGGGTTTTGCATGTAAATATTTCCATGTTTGATTTTTAATCCCCACACAATGAGACCTAGAAGTACAAGACAATTAAATTATATAAAAATGTCTGATACATAAATATACTATTGACATATATTATATATTCATATATTGATACATATACAGCTCTGGAAATAATTAAGAGACCACTGCACCTTTTACTTTCCTTTTCAAAAAAGTTGAAAAGGAACGTTTTGAGTGAGGAACAAAAGTGTTCAATTTGTAGTGGTCTCTTAATTTTAACTCTTCTGTTCCTCACTCAAAACCTTGTTTGACTCTAAGGTGTGAAGACATATGCTAACAATACATCTTTGTTTTGTATTTTTCAATTGCATTGAGAATATTAAAAAAATGTCTCTTTCACTTGTTTTAACAGTGTAGTCCTAGCCTTTTGGAGGCCACTGTGGTAGATTCGGTTGGGGCCGCTCCACATTGGGGCAAAACATTTTAAAGGTCCCTCTCTTCATGGTGGAGACATAAATGTAAGTTAAAAGTCTTTAGAAAAGTTTTATACAATGTTTTTTACTTTACAACCAATTTGCTGCATTTTTATTATCAAAAGGAATGTCTCTAAAAGGGTGTTGTGTGGTCTATCTATATTTGATCATGATTGCTACATGTTTAAATAGCTGGCTAGATTGGCTACCAATATTTGTATTATTAGTAGTGGAAGTTGTATTATTAAAGTCACCAGTGTATTCAATTGGAAAAATGTCAACACCCAACAGTGGGTTAAATACCAATATTGTTGTTTGAGTTAGTTACATTTAACACGAAACATTTCAAACATTTGCAAAAGTTGTGAAGAATTTCACTTGGCAGTTGTATTATGTCAAGGAGTTGCTATGGGAGAAGTAACCAAGCAAGCTAAATAAGATTCCTCCTGAGTTGTCCAGGCAAAAAGTATGTGTGGTAACTTTAAAGAGATTGTAATTAGGTGTAATGTCTGTCTTTTTTGTATCCATTTGTAGAATTGCACTTTATTATGTGCCATTAATATTGGACCTGACAATTTCAATTATATTGTTGCAAGAATGCTTTGTGAAAAATTCCTCTCAATTACACACTTTAGTAGGTTCTTCTGAGAAAATAATTATACATGGTTTGTGGTAAAACCAGTTTTGCCAAATATTTTCTATAACACTTTTGCTGTCAAACAGTCAACAAACACAACACTGTAGAAATTCACTGATGAGTTCTGTTGGAGGAATGTTTAGGAATGTTCTCAAATATAAATAATACCCAGCAATACAAAAATCAATTTTTCACTCATGAGGTTTATATTTTTACCCTAAGTTTAAACTATTGTCCATTTTCAATTCAAATCTAAAATGCTGGTACTTGGTCAAGAAATAAGTTGTCAACAAAATGATGATTTTAGGGTTAATATTAATGGACATATATAATGTAATCAGAAATTATGGTACATTTTAGTAAAAAAGCTTTCTATTAAAGTACCAAATTTAAGCACAGATGTAAATTCTTGTATCCTGACAAGATACAATCTAGATACAAAATGGACCCAACCGAGATTAATTAACCCTTGGGAAGCATTGCATAAGGTATGTCTGTCTTGTTTGTTTCCATTTGTAGAATGGCACTTTATTATGTGCCATTCATTTTGGACCTGACCATTTTAAATTATTATATTGTTGCAAGAATACTTTATGAAAACTTCCTCTTGAAGACATCTTTTTGTAGGTTTTTCTGAGAAAATAATTATACATGGTTTGTGGTAAAACCAGTTTGACAAATATTTCTATACCATTTTTGCAATCAAACAATCAACTAACACAACAGAGAAGAAATTCACTGATGACGTCTGATGGAGGAATGTTTAGGAATGTTCTCAAATATGAATAATACCCGGCAATATGAAATAAGGTTACATTCACCCAGCAATACCAAAATATGTTTGTCACTCATGAGGTTTATATTTTGACCCTAAGTGTAAAATATTGTATATTTTCAATTCATATCTAAAATGCTGATACTTTGTCAAGAGACAAGTTGCCAACAAAATTCAATTGACCCAGATTTTTGTGTTAATATGAATGGACATATATAATGTAAGCAGAAATAATGGTAAGTTGTAGTACAAAACCTTTAACACACTTTTAAATATAGCAAAATTAATAGGATATAGTCATTGCTTTTGATTTTGTCAAGAAATATTTCATTTGCAGCAATTACAGCCTTGCAGACCTTTGGCTTGTTGGGCACATAAACATAATGGGCCTCTGTACCCCTATGTAGATATTCCATTAAACATCAGCAGTTTCCAACAATAGTCCTTTACAACATTAACAATAATGTCTATACTGTATTCCTGATCATTTTGATGTAATTTAAATGGAAACATTTGATGTAATTTCTGATCAGTTTGATGTAATTGAAAAGCTTTTTTCCAAAAACAAGAACATTTCCAAGTTACACAAAACTTCTTAACAGTAGTGTAGAATTAGATCTGACTACTGTCGTTGATACGCTTTTGAAAATGATTTGACAGTTTATGAGATTATGAGATTGCGTTTTATACTGAACCAAGCCAAATAAGACAACACTAGGAGATAAACGCTCACTCATGAGACATTCGCTTTTCTTGTCTAGAAACAATACCTGACAAAATGTCGGTGGTAGGATGTCAGTATTAAAATATTAAAATATTTGGTTGACTGAGACCTCATTTCTCCACACATACTTTCTTGCACATTTTCAATTTGTGTTTAATTTAGCTGTTAGATCATCAATCTACAATATCGAGTCATTAAATTTCAAAATTAAACACAGGGATGTTTTCTAAACTGAAACCCCACCATTAACCTCTCTAGACAACTATGGGGAAGCACTACTTTTCATTATCTCTTACATTACAGAATAAGAAGGGAAAAAATGCAAGTTAAATATAACCATTAGGGACAAATAAAACTTGTATTCTAAATTTAACTTGTTGATGCATTCAATCACATATTATCGGAACAAAAACAATACCAAGTTGACAAATGTTGCCATGATGCTTTTATTCTAGGAAAAATCTAAGCAAAAGACAATTACAAAATACACAAATGTGAATAAAAACACAACGCAGTTTGCTTATAAATATTAAATAAAAGTTGAGTTGTAGTTTGAAGCTAGTATGTGTCATAAATCTGGTTCATGGACAGATAGGCAGAGGCAAAACGGTCTGTATAATCCATCTTTAATGGTGAAAGCAAGTAAGAAATAAAGAAAGAAAGAAAGAAAGAAAGAAAGAAAGAAAGAAACTTAAAAACGATCAATTGACTGGGCTGCGTGGCCTTCAACTGACAAGCCACAATGAACTTCAACAGTGTGGGAAACCATTAAACATAAATAGGTTCCCCAATTGGAGGCAATAACCAACACCTACCTCCAATTGGGGAGACCCAAGCAACATAGAAGTGCCTAGAGGCACCTCTTCTGGCCACGTCCTGACTATGGCCCCTGCCAGTGCGAAGATGGCTAGGGGCATAGCCAGGACGTGACAGCATGTTGCGTTAATTGCGAAATTATAAATAGTACCTTGCCAATAATGAATGTTGCATTAAAACACAACAGTACACTAGTGATGTGAATTATTGATAGCACATTTTAATTGTCTCTCACCCGTTGTTCACTTCTGCTTCTGTCTGTTATCAGGTACTTTGTAATATCCATGTATTAATTGTGATTTTTAGGTTTTTCAATAATACATTTGCCACTTATTGACAACCTTAAAAGTAACAAGGAATCTAATATAAAGACTGTTTGTCTAGATAACTAGCAATTACAATTCATTTCAATTGATATAGAGAAATATTGGAAGGAATATTTCATCAAAGGCTGAAGCCTGCCTAAATAGGATCTAATGACGCCAATGTCACTGGCAATGTCATCCTTGACAAGGCAATGGGAATATATCTCCTCCCGTTCCATATCCAACTTTTCTATAGCCATATCAATGTCTCCGCATGCCCCATTCATTGCTTGTAGAAGAGGCAAAAGGTTCACCAAAGTGGCGGTATTGTCGTTGGAAATATGTCTCTGTCTATTGTCTGATCCTCTTCTTTGGTCATACCCCCGTCCTCCTGCTCCTCCTCTCTCTCTTCCTCTTCCTCTCGCTGCTTCCATGATGGCAAAGTTCTCACAAAATGGAAGAGCTTACCTGAGGTTAATTTGTAGTGCTTAGGCTCAGACTAGTTGGTGTTCAATAAGGGTTTTCATGTATGTGTTTTTTTTCCAATTTCAGGTATGATTTGCATTTTGAATAGAAGTATTTTCCCAATGATTGCATGAGATTTCATTCTTGAACAAAGTTTCTAATGTAAGTAACAGTGTGTTGTGTTTCGCAACGTGTGTTGCAGAATTGCAAACGATAGTGGATAGTGTGTGTATCAAAATTGCAAAATAAGTGCAATACAGAAAATTTTCGTACTTTTGATTAAAGCATGGTTACAAAAGTAAAGGTTTTGATGCAATTGTCTATGCATTCACTTTCAATTGGAAAAAACTGTTATGATCAATGACCTAGTTGATGTTCCAGCTTGGCTGTAAATAAATAATGACCTCAAAGATATGTTCAATATCTTTAAAAACTTTTTCAAACATTGCTCAGAGGAAATAGACCTGCCTTAACATTGTTAACATGCAAAATGGTTAATTACAATCAGTTCGGGTGTAAATTCATACAGACAATTACACAATTTATTCCTATTTGTGGTTAAAACATTGATCTCACAGCTCGGCTGTATGTCCTCCAGTCTAAACTCCAAAGCATTCAGCAAAATACACAAAGAAAGGCCTAACAGACAACTATTTAAAAAAGATGTCAATCCGGTCCAGTGTTTTCTCCAACATGAGAGGTATGTTGTTTTTTTGCAAGGTTTTTGACAGGTCTTGAATTTAGGACTGGCAATACCTTTTGCACTAACCTATTTTTAGAGAACATTTTCTGTGACTTGTGGTATGACCAGTTTGGTGAAGATTTTGTACACCTCTCTTGAATTCTGACAAAAGAAAAAACAGGACCAGTAATTGGATTGCACTGATGATGAATTTTCAAAGGTGAAGGGGGAATTAATTATGTAATAGAGTTTCTGTATAAATAACAATAAACAGAGTTACATTTATTGTTATTTATACAGGAACAACACAAACAGAGTTACATTCAGATCAGTCAAACTGTTGATCAACAGTTGCAATATTAACACTCTAAATATAATCCATTACTGATATTGGGCATACCTATGATCTGCCCTGTTCTAAATACAGTTTGTGAGATGATTAGTGATTTGTGAGTGGAATACCTTTTGGGAGTAAAGTTCTAAGTAGGTTCACAAATTAGAAAAATGTCAAGATTATGATTAATTTAGGAATGCTAGCAAGGATTATTTGACTTTGATAATTTTATACTAGTTTAATTACTACCCTGTTTCTCCCCAAAATTGGGACGTATCAAATGTTCAAACTGAGAAATCAAACTCCCCACTTTGATTTTGATGCCAGCAACAGGTTTCAGAAAAGCTTGGGCAAGGCTAACAAAAGACTAGAATAGTTGTGTAATGCAAAAAATAAAACTGGTGGATCATCTCACAGCTAATTAGGTTGACTTGCAAAAGGTCAAGTAAAATGACTGGGTATAAAAAGAGCATGCCAAAGAGGATGAGTCTTTCAGAAGTAAAGATGGCGAGTTTTTTTCCACCCTGTGAAAAGCAGTACAGGCAAATAGTGCAACAATTTAAGAAAAACGTAAAATTGCAAAGATTTTGGGAATCATCTGCAGTAATCATCTGCCGTAAATATTATCATTAAAAGATTCTGAGAATCCAGCTAAATCTTTTTATGCAATGGACAAGGGCAAAAAACAATATTGGATGGATCTTCGGGTCCTCAAATGGCACTGCAATACAACCAGACATGATTCTGAAGTGGACGTCACTTCATAGGCTCAGGAACACCTCCAAAAACCATTGTTGCTGCATCCACAAATCCTAGTTAAGACCATGAAAAGAAGAAACCATGTATTAATAAGATCCAGAAATGCTGCTGCCTTCTTTGGGCCAAAGCTCCTTTAAGATGGACTGAGGCGCAGTGGAAAACTTTCCTGCGGTCTGACAAATCAAAATTAGAAAATATTTTTCGGAATCATGGACGTTGCATTCTCTGGACAAAAGAGCAGAGGTACCATCTGGCTTGCTATCAGCGCATGGTTCAAAAGCCAGCATCCATGATGGTATTGGTGTGTATTGTGTATTGGTGTGCAGTGGCATGGGTGAATTGCACATCTGGAAAGGCACCATAAATTCTGAACAATATATACAGGTTTTGGAGCAACGTATACTGCCATCCAGATCATTTCATTTTCAGGGAAACCATTGATTATTTCAGCATGACAATGCCAACCAGATTCTGGGTACTTAAATAAAAGAGGTGATGCAATACAGTGGTTAAACATGACCCTGTCCAAACCTTTGTGTTGCTGGTATAAAAATGGGCATGTAATTTTCCCAAAACGATACACATTTTCAGTTTCAACATTTGATATATTGTCTTTGTATGATTTTCATTTAAATATGGGGATAAATGATTTGCACGCCATTGCTTTCGGTTTTTATTAGCATTTTACGCAGCGTGACAATGGTAACGGGATTGTATAATACTGAAAGTAGAAAATGAATCTATTTTGTGTACTAGTGATTCGCATGCCTAATTTACAAACTGAAATTGTGATCTATATAGTAAAAACATCTGTTTGCAATTAAAGCATCAAATTCGTCATAAAAGTGGATGTGTATGTATCCTGACAATATATAGATTTAAATCCTGAGTTGTCAGTGACAATAATAATAATAAAAAATATTTAGTGTACTTGCATTAATTCTGTAACAAATTTAAAGTATTAAAGTTAGTCGATAGCATTACATTTTTGTAGCATAACCAATAATTTCACCACATCTGAGTATCATGGAAACACTTTCATTATACAACAGACAAAATATTCATATATGGCTATAGATGAAATTCTACAAGATATTACTGACATTTCTGTTTGTTTTACTTTTACTGTTTGGGTCAATAATGACCCCTTTTGGTAGTCTTTGGGGTTAAAATATGTTGCATTTTTTGTATGTGTAACAGTTGTATGTGTAACAGTTCAGTAGAGCTAGCTTTCTTTTTAGCTATTGTATTTAAAATATAAACATTCAGATCTACTCAAGAGAATTTCTTTATAGTTTTAAGATCATTGATCAATCTGTTAGTAAGGAGCTTGAAAAATTACTTCTGCAACTTGGAATCCTTCAGAAGAAGGCCAAACTTTGAAGAAGACAAAGTGGTAGATAAATAGTTCAAGAAACAACACGGTCCACAAAGTTCTGTACATTGCCCTTTTTTTCAACTTTACCAGCTTTATGCCATGTAGAATCTGACTGTCTTCAGCAAGTAAAAACATGTCAATATTCCATCTTTCAATCAGACCCCTTTAAGACGGGCACTGTTTAATGTGCAGTCTAACAAACAAAACTCAATTATTACAAGACTTTTTTACTTGACTGAAACGTGGCACAGACATGGGGATACAAAGGCAGTAAACCATGGTATTTGCTTGCTCATGACTATCTCTCAGCATAAGGCGCATACATTATGATGAACATAGAAATCATCTGTATGTGTAATTCGTCCTATCCCAGAAGTCATTTTCTGTGTGTGGATTCCACATTAATATGTTCATAATAAAACTACGTGATTATACTGTACATTGCACATTAATATTTCATAAGTATAAGTTTCTATATGCGTTTTATAGAAAAATCCCCCACATGATTTGAGTGCATAGATTTTAAATTAAAGCCTTCCACAGTTATACTTTTCTATTGCCATCCTAAATCAAATTCTGTAACATTCATAACTGACTTCCCTGAGCCAATTCTGTGTCCTACTCCTACTTTCAACATTCACATTGATTCAACAAAATGTCATGCTCCAACAATCTTGCAAGCACTCTAGGCACCAACGAGACATGCTCAGCGCGGGTAGCCGTGTATATCAAGATGTCGTCAATATACAACACCACACCCTCGCATAACATGTCCCTGAACACGTAGTTGATGAAGGATTGAAAAAACTGATGGAGCATTCATCAAACCGTACAGCATCACTAAATATTCATAATGACCAGAGGTAGTACTGAAGGCTGTTTTCCATTCGTCCCCTTCCCGGATACGCACCAGGTTATAGGCACTCCTGTGGTCCAATTTTGTGAAAAAGCGGGCCCCGTGCATCCTCTCGACCTCCGCAGAGATTAGGGTAAGAGTAAAGCTGAACGGCATGGTGATTTTGTTCAGCGCCCTGTAATCGATGCACGGGCGTAAACTACCGTCCTTTTTCACAAAGAAGAAACTTAACGAGACCTTTGACTTGGAGGGCCTAATTTATCATTGTCCCAACGCTTCCTCAACATACGCGGACATCGCCGCAGTCTCGGTGTGGGACAGTGGATACACGCGACCCTTAGGGAGTGCGGCCCCCTCTACAAGGGTTATCACCCAATCCCCCGGTCTATGAGGCTGCAAAACAGTAGCCGCGGCCTTGGAAAAGACCGCGGCCAAGTCCCTGTATTCGGGAGGAATTGGCACGGCGGGAGCACTGTCTGGACTTTCTACCGTGGGCGAACCCATGGAAACACCCAAACACCTACCTTGGCTCTTCCGTGACCACCAACGAGAGGACCTGACTAGACCAGGAAATGATGGGGTCATGGAGAGACAGCCAGGGGAAACCCAAAACAACAGGAAACATGGGGGAATCAATAACTTGAAACGAAAGGGCTTCGCGGTGTTGGTTGCAAGTGATCATAAGTAGCGGGATAGTACACTCAATAACAAAGCCCCACCCTAGTGGCCGGTATCCAACGCTCTAACGGGTAGGGGGCTAGTAAGGACCTGAAGGGGAATGCGTGCGCGTAATTCGAAAGCCCTGACGATAAAATTCCCAGCTGCGCCTGAATCTACCAGCGCCTTACACTGGGAAAGTTTTGCTCATGAAAGTTAACCAGGCTGATAAATCGTTTTACATAGCCACTATTTACAGGCAGCCCGGGCCATATACAATGTTCCACAATGAGTTTCCAGAATTCTTGTCTAACCTTGTAGTTATGGCAGATAGTATTCAAATTTTTGGCTATTTCAATATTCATATGGAAAAGTCAAACGACCCTCTTCAAAAAGCCTTTGAAGCGATATTTGACTCAAAGGGTTTTATCCAACATTTCTCCAGCCCAACGCACATACCTTAGATTTTGTCATGTCAACAGAAATCAATATTTTAGATCAAAAAAGGTCCCCCGTAAATCCTGGAATATCGGATCACTGTCTTACTACAGTTACCGTAAAAACAAGAAGTCCACTTGCTCAGCAAAAAAATTGTTTCAAAAGCCGCACTATAAATTCTCGGACTACAAACATATTTCTTGATATTCTTCCAACCTTGCTCATCAGTAACAAAGAAAATAAATCCACAAACGATCTAATCCAGGATCTGAACTCAACACTGCGAAATACTTCAGATCTGGTTGCACCACTTAAAACAAAAGAATTACGCAACAAGAAACTTGCTCCCTGGTACACAGAAAATACTAGAGCACTAAAGCAAGCCTCCAGAAAATTGGAGCGAAAGTGGCGCTCCACCAAGGAAGTATTCAGACTAGCCTGGATAGACAGCAAACTTAAATACCAAAAAGCACTCACATCTGCTCGATCAGCGTATTTCTCCAACCTGATTGAGGTGAACAAAAACAATCAAAAAATTATCTTTGATACAGTTGAAAAGTTAACTAAAAGGCAACGCTCAACAAGTGAAGTGGGACTTCACTTCAGCTGTAATGAATACATTAACTTTTTTGATGAAAAGATCATCACCATTAGAAAACAAATAACTGACTCCTCAAATAATTACAGTCCCCAAATTCTCAGTTTTCCTGAGAATGTCCTGAACCAACCTAACGAGGTGTCAATGGGGACATTGGAACTTTTTGATCCCGTATCGCTCGACCCATTCACTAAATTTGTAATGAGTTCTATACCCACAAAATGTCAACAAGACCCATTTCCAACTAAATTCCAAGGAGCAATTTTAAGTGCTAGTTCAGCCAATGTTGAAAATAATTAATTGCTCCCTTTCCAAAATGGATCCAGACACTTTAAAAAACTATAGGCCAACATCAAACCTCCCATTCCTCTCAAAAATCTTAAATGTGTTTCCCAAAACTGAACGCTTTCCTGAAGACAAATAACACTTATGAAATGCTCCAGTCCGGTTCCAGACCCGATCATAGTACTGAGACTGCACTTGTGAAGGTAACAAATTACCTTCTAATTGCCTCAGACAAAGGTTCCGCATCCGTCCTGTTGCTTCTACATCTTAGTGCAGCTTTTGACACTATTGATCACTCCCATCTCTTAGAAAGACTGGAAACCCTTATTGGGCTACGTGGGAATGTTCTAGCCTGGTTTAAAATGTATTTATCTGAAAGATATCAGTTCGTATGTGTGGATGGTATATCCTCAGACAAAACAAAAGTGTGTTTTGGTGTTCCTCAAGGCTCGGTCCTGGGCCCTTTTTTGTTCTCACTATATATGCTGCCTCTTGGAGATGTAATCCGAAATCATAATGTCAGTTTTCACTGCTATGCTGATGACACACAGTTATATATTTCAATGAAGCATGGAGAAACCCCAAAATTAACTACTTTGGAAGCATGTGTTTCAGATATTAGGAAGTGGATGACTGAGCACTTCCTGCTTTTAAGCTCAAGAAAAACAGAAATGCTCGTTTTAGGACCCAAGAAACAAAGACTCTTATTGGCAGATCTCACTGTGAACCTCGATGGCTGCATGGTTGTATCACAAAAAACTGTAAGAAATCTCGGCGTAACCCTCGACCCTGACATATAAAATATATCTCAAGAGTTGCTTATTTTCATCTTCGAAACATTAAAAAAATCAGAAACTTTCTATCAAAAACGGATGCCCGAAAACTAATCCATGCTTTTGTTACATCAAGATTAGATTACTGCAATGCTCTTTTTTCCGGTTACCCTGATAAATCAATAAATAAGCTTCAATTAGTGCTGCACACTGCTGCTAGAATCCTAACTAGAACAAACAAATTTGTACACATTACTCCAGTACTAGCTTCTTTACATTGGCTGCCTGTTAGGGTTAGGGCTGATTTTAAGGTTTTATTGTTAACCTATAAATCAATGCATGTGCTTGCTCCTACTTACCCCGCCGAAATGATCCAGCCATTCATACCTGCACATAACCTTAGATCACAGCGCAATGTCAACTTGTAGAAGAAAACTCTGGCAGCGGTGCGCCGCCCCGTCATTGTCCCGGGGAAGCGGAATATTCATTGCCCCGACTCCGGTAGGTGCAGGCTGGGGAGGCGGTAATACGGCCGGTGTTGCGGGAGTAGACTGGGCCGGTCTCTTTTTTGACTCCGTTCTCCAAACTTTTAATTTTTCTTTGTGGGTGTATTATTCTGTCAGCTCGATCTTGGGAAGAAGGAGAAGCGGACTGCGGAGTCGTTATGTTTCTATTCATTTATTAATGAACTATGCTCATAAAGGTGAGACAATAACACACAAAGACAAAGGGAGCAGATGGAACATATATATTGGGGGAAATGACTGTGGATGATGATCAGGAGCGCTAAACGAGACAACAGGTGAGTTGATGAGATGAGCAATGGTGTCAGAAGGCCGGTGACATCGAACGGTGAAGCCTGTCTCCTGCAGGGGGTGGACGGGCAGCAGATGGCGTAGATGTCAAAGATGTGTAGAATTTTTATATCCACTGTATATTGTTTGCTCAGATTCAGCCAAATTCAAAAAAGTTGATTGGACAGCGCTTAACTTTATGGATGAAGAAGGACGCAAAGCATATTGCAAAAGAAACCCAGAGTTTTTTAAGACAAAGAAGTAGAATATTCTGCAATGGCTGAGTCAGTCACCTGAATTCAACCTGATTGATCATGAATTTCACTTGCTAAAGACAGATTTTTAGGCAGAAAGACCCTGGAACAAACAACAACTGAAGACAGCTGCAGTAAAGGCCTGGCAAAACATCACAAATGAGGATGCTAGGAATTTGGTAATGTCCATGTGTTCCAGACTTCAAGCAGTCATTGCCTGCAAAAGTATTAATAATTATAATTAAAATTATATGTCCAATTACATGAAAGTGGTTGCAAATCCTAAATATTTCATATTGTGTTGGCACACAGAGCCAGAATTATGAAAATTGTGTCAGTGTCCAAATATAAAATGTAATTACATCTTGATAAGCATTGTTATTCTGAAGGTTGAAAAAGTGGCTACTCCGGCAAATGTCAAAATGTTTTGGTACTTCTTTTTTTACAGACCGAGATGGGAAAAGATACATACAAATTTATTTTAAAATAAGAATGTATAATGAAGGTATTTGGTATGAAACTATGAAAATAAAATACCCCATGTCTCCAAATAAACTACTGTATTTTTCTATTTTAAAAATACAAAAAATACTTTTACAAGGGAGCATATAATCATTTCACAAACGTTTCATCTATCAGACTATTTGATCTATCCCTTCACCAGCATAATGAATCACTTGACTAAATAGACAATGTGTGATAGCAACAGCTTTTCTCTGTCTAACGAATCATGCAACAAATCTGACATATTCAACCAGTTAACAGAATGTGATCTCTGTGATCACAAAGGTGAAGTGACCAACATTTTAATGTTAAGCTGACAGCGCGCTAATGACTCATAATTGTATCCTAATTTAGTTACTTGGTGTTTGGTAATAAAGGCCCTTACTTGCATCAGCAGTATTGACTCAATGACAACAAGTCATTCATAAGAAGACAACTGATGGCACGTTTATTTATTGCAATTAGTTTCTTAGTAATTAACCGACAAAAACAAACATAAAACTTTAACTTTGAGAGCTGCAACTTGGGTCAAATAGTTAGCTAGAACATTACGTAAATTGGTAAACAGTTTAGCCTAGGCTACTCAAACGACATCAAAACTTAACGTAAATGTAACGTTTTAGCAATTTATGCAAAAAATCTATGGAAAGCTGGAAAAACGGCACGTTTCTCCCCTTGAACTTATTCGGGTATGGATGCATTTTATTTTCGGATCTCGACAAGTCTGGGTAAGTTACTGAGTAGGCACCAATCAGAGGTAGCATTTTTGTGATGTCATCATGTAGACTTCTCGCAGAGTATTATTGAGTATCTACAAAATACAAAACAATAAAGTATGTTAATCCAAAATATGAAGCCATTTTCATCAACCTTATCAAATACAAATCCTTTTTTTTTTAAATACATATTTTAATACATTTATCATAAATATTGCCCATCCCTGATTACAGATGTTTCACTGCATGCTTGAAAATAATCACTTGCTCCCGGTAAGGCAAATACCTGGCTCAGACAGTATAATTCAAACATTTACATCTCTAACTTGAGAAATAGCAACCCCAGCGGCAGTGGGAAGTTGGCTTATCTTTTCAAGTCATATATTTGTCTTTTGAGATGTGTTATTTTATAGTTAGGATTTCTTCACTATTATTCTGCAATGTGGAAAAGAGTAAAACTAAAGAAATATCCTTGAATGACTAGGTGTGTCCTAACTTTTGAATGGTACTGTATGTCCTGCTCAAACAGCTTTAATTAACTACGTATTTTATTATATGTTCTTGTTTTTATATATTGGAATTCAAACTTGAAAACTTTTATACTTTTATCAAAACATATGCTGTTTTACGCCAATTATTGTCACAGTTGTTGGGGTATAACACAGAGACGGGGTTGCAAAGAAACTCCATGCTTTAATTAAAATAAAGACACCAAACAATAACAGCTACCGGTGACTTTGGGTTTAGCAACAACATTACCAAAAACCGAAATGATCCACACCGGGTGTGGCCAAACATTCAACATAAATGGGTTCCCCAGTTGGAGGCAACGATCTACACCTGCCTCTAATTGGGGAGACCAAAATTAAATAGAGGTGCCTAGAGGCACCTTCTTATGTCCTGTACTGACTATGGCCCCAGCCCAGCGCAGAGATAGCTAGGGGCATAGCCAGGACGTGACAGTAACCCCCCAAGGTGCGGGTTCCAGAACGCAAGATCGGGAACAACCTAGGAGGGGAGAGTGGGACGACAGTGCTCTGTCAGGCGGCGACCCAGCACCCAGGGCGGCAGTGCCGAGGCCGGGACGGGTCGGAGAGGCAGAGTGGCCAGGACGGGAGAGGGAGGCAGAGTGGCCGGGATGGGAGAGGGAGGCAGAGTGGCCGGGATGGGAGAGGGAGGCGCTGAGGGCGGGACGGGAGAGGGAGGCGGAGCGGCCGGGACGGGAGAGGGAGGCGGAGCGGCCGGGACGGGAGAGGGAGGCGCTGAGGGCGGGACGGGAGAGGGAGGCGGAGCGGCCGGGACGGGAGAGGGAGGTGGAGCGGCTGGGACGGGAGAGGGAGGCGGAGCGGCCGGGACGGGAGAGGTAGGCGCTGAGGGCGGCACGGGAGAGGGAGGCGGAGCGGCTGGGACGGGAGAGGGAGGCGGAGCGGCTGGGACGGGAGAGGGAGGCGGAGCGGCTGGGACGGGAGAGGGATGCGGAGCGGCTGGGATGGGAGAGGGAGGCGGAGCGGCTGGGACGGGAGAGGGAGGCGGAGCGGCTGGGATGGGAGAGGGAGGCGGAGAGCCCGGGACGGGAGAGGTAGGCGCTGAGGGCGGGACGGGAGAGGGAGGCGCTGGCTGCGGCTCCAGGGCAGCAGTGGACGTTGTAGGGAACAGCCGGTGCCTTGGAGCAGGTACCGGACGTAAAGGAGGCGTTGGTAGCTCCAGGCTGGCCGGGGGCTCCACCACTGGTGGTGAAAACAGTTACGGCAGGATTAATTAAAACCAGAAACAAAACAATAACAGAAACCAAAAACCAAAGTCGCCAGTAAATGTTATTGTTTTGGTTCTTGTTTTAATTAAAAACATGGATTTTTCAACCACCACCTCGTCTCTGCCCCTGTGTCCTACCCCAACTACCATGACAATTATCATGTATTTGAAGCAAATTTTTTTACTGCAAACTACAGCTACAGTACAACATGATTGGTAATTCTTTTCTGGAAGTCAATTCAGCCAGTGGTTCTGACAAACAATTGAATTGTAAAAATCACTCACATTTTCTCATTGTCAGAGTAAGTCTCTGTAAGTTTTGTTTCTGTTAAGCTGTGTCATTCAATAATCAAGAAATGTAATTAATATTGCAATTTTCATTCCCAATTGTGAATTTTTCTTCTCTAATGCTTTCTGCAGCTTGATCCATTTTTTGCAAACGTGGAACAAACAGATGTTTGTCTGAGCAGTGTGCCACAGTCAGGATTGTGTTCAAATCCTGCTAAAGACTACCCTTACCTTAATGTAGTTTCTCAATAAGCACTTCAGTTCCATCAAACCCTGTCATGCCCCATATTTGCCTCAAAGGATGGGTGTGCATTTCAAAAATATTCATGTGCATTCTGGGTTGAGTTATCTTTTAGAATCTAAATAACAGCCATATGTCAAGTTGTTTAAAACAGGTTGGGTGTCCTACAGTATGTTCTGTGCTATGTTCCTTTTGTGATCCTGGAGTAACCCTAGTTACAACTGAAAATGTTGGTTGTAGCCTACAGAAATATATTCAAATACGAGCCAGAGACAAAGGCTGTAGTTGCAAAATTGGTGCATAAAGTAACACAAATGCAGAGTATGATTTGGTTACAACTAAACATTCTTTCAGGGGCTGGGAATGGGTGTTTACCTTCAGTTACATAGCCTCTTTACCAGAAAGGACAGAAGTTCACACTGTCATTTCATTCTAAGACTGAATTATTTGCCAAATAAACATTTTTGAATGGATGAGCACTTTAGCTAAGGGCCTCCTAAGCCCGGGGCTAAGCAAGTGTTCACACTAGCAGTTTTTGAAGTGGGCTAGCAACACCCTTAGCCTAGGGCTAGCTGGCCCTGCTCTGGAGCAGGATTAACACCATATTTTCAGGGCTAGCCTCTAAAACATGGTGGCAGAATTAGCAGTGTGTGAAACAGTGTCAAGAACAAAACCATAGAGCGTTTATTGTCCAATCACAAAACCTGCCGAGAGAAACCAAACCCCCACCAAAACAAGCCGGACACAGGGCAAGGGCTGGGCTGCGGAGCGGCCGGGACGGGGCGCTGGCTGAGGCTCCTGGGCAGCAGGGGGCACTGGCTGCGGCTCCTGGGCAGCAGGGGGCGCTGGCTGAGGCTCCTGGGCAGCAGGGGGCGCTGGCTGGGGCTCCTGGGTGCCAGGGGGCGCTGGCTGGGGCTCCTGGGCAGCAGATGAGTCCTCCGCTCGCCCTCTTAGCACGCCCCCCAAAAATGTCTCGGGGATGTCTTACACCGGTTTCCTCCTTCGCCTCCTTCACCTTTAGTCAAAACTGTCATGCAGGGATCCACAGTAAATGGGGCATGGCATGTATAAATCATAAATTATAGGTGCATATTTTGTAAATATGTGAAGTTGGACTTAAATGTGTGTAAACCATTGACCTTTATCTGTAAAAATATTGACATGATAGAATTTCCAGAATTGTACTTTTAAAAGAATGTCAATTGATCATGTCAAACCTGATTTAATCCTATTTTTCTTAGTTTGTGTAGATATGGCAAAAATGAAGATGAGATGGAGCGCTACGCAGCTATGTCTAACAGGTATGCCATTTGCTGGGAACCAATATAAAAACATGTTGTAATTTGGAGAAACATTTTGCATTTTGCTTTAGCATGGCATACACATATATGAGATTAATGACTTCCTGTTAAACATTTTTTACAGAAATCAACCCCAGCACATTAATATTTAGTAGAGCCATCCTTGGCTGCCAAACTAGCTTTAAGCCTTTTTGGCTAGCTTTATGAATGTACAGAAATGTACCAGCTTTGCACAAGTGTTAGAATGGTAGCCCATTGTTCTGGACCATGCTTTTGATTTTGAGCCACTGTAATGTTGCTTTAACCAAACTTTTCCAATACAGTTCTTTAAACAGTCATTATTATTTGCACATTGAGGCAGATTCTCTTATAGTATTTTCCTGTATTTAGCTCCATCTATCACATTTAAGATGTTGAATTCCTGTCTGTAAGAAGCTAGGATCTTAGAAATAATGGGGCAAAATGGAGGGACTGGGGCTGTCATTATTACAGAGGTCCAAGAAAAGGCCAATTTGCATATTATTGGGAAGGGATATGGTTTTTTAAAACAAAAGAGAATCTGCTACTGTGTCATGTTGATTATTAATTAATCATATTACTGAAAGTAAATAAGAAAACAAATGTGTTTATTTATAACAAAAGTCCTGAGCATTGGTCCAGTATAAAGGAAATCAGTGAAGAGAATAGGTTCCTCATTACAACAATAAAGAAAGACAGAACAGAATTACTGCTTTAGATAGTTGATTATTTTAAATTTTACCTTGAAAGTTGTACATTTGTAAACATACGCCAAGGATTTCACATTGTAATATAAAGAACATTTTGTCTGTACATGGCAAACCTGAACAATCCCCACCAAAATTGTAATTGTACCAACAGTACTTATGACAACAACAATCCTGACAATGGTGTCTGGACAATCAACCAGTCATGAATCCACAACTACCTCAACTGCAGCTACAAGTAACACAGCTGCTTCTACAACAACATCTTCTCAAACAACAAAAACAACAGCTGCTCCAGCAACAACAGACGGTGGCACAACAATAACAGCTTTTCCCATCCTAATTACCACAACTGCTTCTACAACACCAAATGCTGCATCACCAACTTCTGCTTTGTCAACTAATACTAAGGTTGTCTCAACAAGCACTCTGCCTGCCAGAACAACTACAGGGGCTGCATCATTAACCACATCTGCTCCCACAACTAACATAGAGGTTGCCACAACAAACACAGAGTCAGCTGCAATGAATACCCAGGCACCCACAAGATCAACAGCCTCACCAGCTGCAACCGCACAGGCTGAAACTTCATCCACATCTGTTGAAACAACAAACATACAGGTTGCCACCACAAACATGGAGTCTTCCTCAACTACCACAGAGGCTTCCACATCAAACAAAGACTTTGTAACAACAACCACAGCTGCTCCCACATCTAACACGGAGTTTGCCACAATTAACATGGAGTCCGCCCGAACTACGACACTGGCTTCAACAACAGACACAGTCTCCCAAAAAACCACCACATACGCAGAACTATCATCCACATCTGCAGGCACAACAATCACAGACGTTGTCACAACAACCACATCCTTACCAATAACAACTAAAGAAGCTGTAATGACATCATCATCTTCTTCCAAAGCAAGCACAGGTGTTGCAACTTCAACTAAATCTGCTGCGACAAACAAAGAGGCTGCAACAACAAAGATTTCGAGTCCCACATTAAAGACTACAGTGTCAGAAACATCATCCATAGGGGTTGAAACATCATCCACATCTGCTGCCACAACTAACACAGAGTTTGGCTCAACAACCACAGAATCTCCCACAACATCCAATGTGGCTGCATCATTCTCCTCATCTGCTTTGACAGAAAATGCAGAAGTTTCCACAACAACCAGCGAGACTTACACTTTAACCACAGGAGCCGCAACATCAATCACATCTGCTGCCACAACTTACAGTGAGGTTGCAACAACATACCCAGAGTCTGCCCCAACTACCACACTGGCTTCGACAACAACCAAAGTCTCCCAAAAAACAACCCCAGCAGCATCCACATCACCCACTTCTGCTTTGCAAACTAATACTAAGGTTGTCTCAACAAACACTATGCCTGCCAGAACAACTACAGGGGCTACATCATCAACGACGTCTGTTGCCCCAAATAAAACAGAGGTTGCCACAACAAACACAGAGTCAGCCGAAACGAACACCGAGGCTCCCACAAGATCAACAGCCTCACCAGCTGCAACCGCACAGACTGAAACTTCATCCACATCTCCTGAAACAACCAGCACACAGGTTGCCACATCAAACACAGAGTCAGCCTTAACTACCACAGAGGCTTACACAACAAACACAGAGTTTGCAACAACAACCAAATCTGCTCCCACATCTAACACAGAGATTGGCCCAAGAAACATGGTATCCTCCCCAACTACCACACTGGCTTCAACAACAACCACAGCCTCTCTGAATACAACCACATATGCTGCACCATCATCCACATCTGCTGGCACAACAGTGGCAGAGGTTGCCTCAACAAATTCATTGTTCGCTAGAACAACTACAGGGGCTACAATATCAACCACATCTGCTGCTACAACTAAATCAGAGGTTGCCACAACAACCACAGAGTCTGCTTCAACAACCACATCTTTAACGAAAACATCAAATGAAGGTATGACATCCTCATCTTCTCGCACAGCAAACACAAGTGTTCCAACTACCACTGAATCTGCTGTGACAACCACAGAGGCTACAACAACAACGATTGCCGGTCCCACGTTATTGACATCAGTGTCAGAAACGACATTCACAGGGGCGGAAATATCATCCACAACTGCTACTACAACTAACACAGAGTTTGCCACAACAAACACAGAGTCAACAGCAATGAACACAGAGTCTCCCACAACAACCACAACCTCACCAGCTACAACCGCACAGGCTGAAACTTCATCCACATCTCCTGAAACAACAAGCATACAGGTTGCCACATCAAACACAGATTCTGCCTTAACTACCACAGAGGCTTATACAACAAACATAGAGTTTGCAACATCAACCACATCTGCTCCCACATTTAACACAGAGATTGGCACAAGAAACATGGAGTCCGCTCAAACTACGACACTGGCTTCAACAACAGCGACAGCCTCTCTGAATACAACCACATATGCTGCACCATCATCCACATCTGTAGGCACAACAATCACAGAGGTTGCCGCAACAAACACAGAGTCAGCTGCAATGAACAACGAGGCACGAACAAGATCAACACCCTCACCAGCTGCAACCGCACAGGCTGAAACTTCATCCACATCTGTTGCAACAACAAACATACAGGTTGCCACCACAAACATGGAGTCTTCCTCAACTACCACAGAGGCTTCCACATCAAACAAAGACTTTGTTACAACAACCACATCTGCTCCCACATCTAACACTGAGGTTGCCAAAAGAAACATGGAGTCCGCCCAAACTACGACACTGGCTTCAACAACAGACACAGTCTCCCAAAAAACAACCACATATGCAGAACCATCATCCACAACTGCAGGCACAACAATCACAGAGGTTGCCACAACAACCACATCCTTACAAAAAACAACTAAAGAAGCTGTAATGACATCCTCATCTTCTTCCAAATCAAGCACAGGTGTTGCAGCTACAACTGAATCTGCTGCGACAAACAAAGAGGCTGCAATAACAAAGATTTTGAGTCCCACATTAACGACTATAGTGTCAGAAACAACATTCATAGAGGTTGAAATATCATCCACCTCTGCTGCCAAAACTAACACAGAGTTTGCCTCAACAAGCACATTGTCTGCTAGAACAACTACAGGGGCTGCAAAATCTACCACATCTCCTGCAACAGCTATCACAGAGTTTGCCACAACAAACACAGAGTCAACAGCAATGAACACAGAGGCTCCCACAACAACCACAACCTCACCAGCTACAACTGCACAGGCAGAAACTTCATCCACATGTCCTGAAACAACCAGCACACAGGTTGCCACATCAAACACAGAGTCAGCCTTAACTACCACAGAGGCTTACACAACAAACATAGAGTTTGCAGCATCAACCACATCTGCTCCCACATCTAACACAGAGATTGGCACAAGAAACATGGTATCTGCCCCAACTACCACACTGGCTTCAACAACAAGCACAGCCTCTCTGAATGCAAACACATACGCTGCACCATCATCCACATCTGCTGGCACAACAGTGACAGAGGTTGCTTCAACAATCACTTTGTCTACTAAAACAACCACAGGGGCTACAATATCAACCACATCTGCTGCTACAACTAAATCAGAGGTTGCCACAACAACCACAGAGTCTGCTTCAACAACCACATCTTTACCAAAAACATCAAATGAAGGTATGACATCCTCATCTTCTACCACAGCAAACACAGGTGTTGTAACGACCACTGAATCTGCTGTAACAACCACAGAGGCTACAACAACAACGATTGCCGGTCCCACCATATTGACATCAGTGTCAGAAACGACATCCACAGGGGCGGAAACATCATCCACATCTGCTGCGACAACTAATACTTACGTTGCCTCAATAAACACATTGTCTGCTAGACAAACTACAGGGGCTGCAATATCCACCACATCTGCTGCAACAACTTACACAGAATTTGCCACAACAAACACAGAGTCGGCAGCAATGAACACAGAGGCTCGAACAACAACCACAACCTCACCAGCTGCAACCACACAGACTGAAACTTCATCCACATCTGCTGCAACAACAAACACAGAATTTGCCACAACAAACACAGAGTCAGCAGCAATGAACACAGAGGCTCCAACAACAACCACAACCTCACCAGCTACGACCGCACAGGCTGAAACTTCATCAACATCTCCTGAAACAACCAACATACAGGTTGCCACCACAAACACAGAGTTTTCCTCAACTACCACAGAGGCTTCCGCATCAAATAAAGAGTTTGTAACAACAAGCACATCTGCTCCCACATCTAACACAGAGATTGGCACAAGAAACATGGTATCTGCCCCAACTACCACACTGGCATCAACAACAACCACAGCCTCTCTAATTACAACCACATATGCTGCACCATCATCCACATCTGGTGGCACAACAATCACAGAGGTTGCCACAACAACCACATCCTTACCAAAAACAACTGATGAAGCTGTATTGACATCCTCATCTTCTGCTATAGCCAGCACAGGTGTTGCAACTACAACTGAATCTGCCGCGACAAACAAAGAGGCTGCATCAACAAAGATGTTGAGTCCCACATTAACGACCACAGAGTCAGAAACAACATTCATAGGGGTTGAAACATCATCCACATCTGCTGCCAAAACTAACACAGAGTTTGCCTCAACAACCACAGAATCTCCCACAACAGCCAATGTGGCTGCATCATTATCCTCATCTGCTTTGATAGAAAATGCAGAGGTTTCCACAACAACCAGCAAGACTTACACTTTAACCACAGGAGCAGCAACATCAATCACATCTGCTGCCGCAACTTACAATGAGGTTGCATCAACATACCCAGAGTCTGCCCCAACTTCCACACTGGCTTCGACAACAACCACAGTCTCCCAAAAAACAACCACAGTAGCATCTACATCACTCACTTCTGCTTCGCAAACTAATACTAAAGATGTCTCAACAAACACTATGCCTGCCAGAACAACTACAGGGGCTGCATCATTAACCACATCTGCTCCCACAACTAACATAGAGGTTGCCACAACAAACACAGAGTCAGCAGCAATGAACAGCGAGGCTCCCACAAGATCAACAGCCTCACCAGCTGCAACCGCACAGACTGAGACTTCATCCACATCTGTCGAAACAACAAACATACAGGTTGCGACCACAAACACAGAGTCTTCCTCAACTACCACAGAGGCTTCCACATCAAACAAAGACTTTGTAACAACAACCACATCTGCTCCCACATCTAACACAGAGGATGCCAAAGGAAACATGGAGTCCGCCCAAACTACGACACTGGCTTCAACAACAGACACAGTCTCCCAGAAAACAACCCCATATGCTGCACCATCATCCACATATGCAGGCACAACAATCACAGAGGTTGCCACAACAACCACATCCTTACCAATAACAACCAATGAAGCTATATTGACATCCTCATTTTCTGCTACAGCAAGCACAGGTGTTGCAACTACAACTGAATCTGCTGTGACATACAAAGAGGCTGCCACAACAAAGATTTTGAGTCCCACATTAACTACATCAGTGTCAGAAACATCATCCACAGGGGTTGAAACATCATCCACATCTGCTGCCACAACTAACACAGAGTTTGCCTCAACAACCACTGAATCTCCCACAACATCCAATGTGGCTGCATCATTATCCTCATCTTCTTCGATAGAAAATGCAGAGGTTTCCACAACAACCAGCGAGACTTACACTTTAACCACAGGAGCCGCAACATCAATCACGTCTGCTGCCACAACTTACAATGAGGTTGCAACAACATATCCAGAGTCTTCCCCAACTTCCACACTGGCTTCGACAACAACCACAGTCTCCCAAAAAACAACCCCAGCAGCATCCACATCACCCACTTCTGCTTTGTCAACTAATACTATGGTTGTCTCAACATTCACTAAGCCTGCTAGAACAACTACAGGGGCTACATCATCAACCACGTCTGTTACCACAACTAACACAGGGGTTACCACAACTTATGCAGAACTTGCCAAAACGAACAAGCAATCTCCACAGGCTACAACAACAACCACAGCTACTCTCTCAACCATTGTGCCTGCTGTTACAACAACCACAGCCTCTTCAAACATGATTTATTTATCCTCATCTGCTCCTATATCAACCACTGCTTCGCCCAGACAAACCACATTGCCTCCTCCACCAATCATAGGTACGCCTTTGACAACTACAGGTGCTGACTGGTCCACCACATCTTCCACTATTGCGATCAGTGCTCCTGTAACCACCACAAATTTTCCGACCATTCTGGTTCCAACCACAACAACAACTGTTGTTTCATTAACTACTGTTTCCCCAACCACTGCATCCACTGACCCTCCAAATGCAAATGAAGGTGTGGTTGTTCTACAATTTCGAATGTCTCTTCAGTTTTTGGAAGACTACACCAATCCACTGTCCTATGACTACCAATCGTTGTCTTCAAACGTCACTACTGAGGTATTTATTTTATATTTACTAATTTGTCAATCTGGAAATGTATGACAAACATGTCTTAAACTCTTCCTACTTGCTCATTATGTGCATTTGTGGTTCATTCCTTCAGTTGAACAGATTATACAAGAGAATATATCCTGCAACCTTTCTCAGATGCATCATTATCAGCTTCTGGTATGTCCATATTTCTTCTTTCTTCTTCTTTATACCCAGCTCTATCTCTCCACCAAACCCTCGTCTACTCCCCCGCCCACCTCCCTTACAGATTGCATCTCTGAAATAAAAACCTGTCTTACCCCAAACTTCCTCAAATTAAACAGGAATAAAACTGAGGTTCTCCTCATTGGCACCAAATCCACTCTATCCAAAACCAACAGTTTTTCTCTCATTATTGATAACTGCACCGTCTCACCCTCCCCCAGGGTTAAGAGTCTGGGTGTAATCCTTGACAGCACACCATCCTTTCAGCCCCAAATCAAAAACATTACGCGGTCTGCCTACTTCCCTCCCTTACCGACCCACACTTCCTCCATCCTTGTCCACAGTCTCATCACCTCCCGTCTGGATTACTGCAACTCTCTCCTCTTCTGTCTCGCACACAAAATCCTCCATAAACTTCAACTAGTCCAGCCCGCATCATAACTCGAAACCCCTCCATCCACCACATCACTCATGTCCTCCAACAGCTCCACTGGCTCCCGGTCTAGTTCCGTATCCAATTCAAAGTCCTCCTGTTTGCATTCAAGGCCGTCCACAACCTCGCCCCCCCATATTTGCCTGACCTCCTCCAGCGTCCGACTCCCTCCCGCTCCCTCAAATCCTCATCCTCCATACACCTCTCTGTCCCTCCGCCCAACTCACCACCATGGGAGCAGAGCATTCAGCCGCTCTGCTCCCCGTCTCTGGAAGTCATTACCACCCCAACTTAGAAACATCGATTCACTTCCCCATTTCAAATCACAACTCAAAACACATGTTTAAAACTACCTACTCCACCTCAATGTCTGTTGCTCTGCCTTTTCTGTTTTTTGTTTTATTTTTTGCTCGTTTTAAAATGTCTTATGTATGTATACCCTGTACGGTGTCCTTGAGTGCCGAGAAAGACGCCTTTAGATAAAATGTATTATTATTATTATTATTATTATAACACAATCCATTAGCATATTTCATATTTACTTTGTTTCTTGGATTTTTAGGTTTGGTTCTGTGGGTGTGACAACAGACTTGATCTTCACAAATCAGTCAGCAGTGCCTGACGTTACAAACATAACAGATTCCCTCGAAATGTCTACAGTTTCTTTGGACATTATTAATGGCACTATCATTGCAGGTAAGGAGTAATGTAAAATCTTCAATATACGTTAAACACAATTTGATTCAAACACTTTTAAATTGAACATTGACTCCCAAAAATATTCACCCCCTTAAAATTGTCAACATTTTATTTTATAACAACATGAAATCAAAACAGATATATATGGTGTTTTTGCTACATACATTTTTCCAAATGAAAACTACATCTGCATACAGTTCTAAGTAAAGTACAAATCTAAAATAATTGACTGGACGTGCAATAAAATCTCACCATTTGCTGTGATACACTTGAATGATGTGTGGTGCAACCAATTGTCTCTAGAAGTCACAACATTTGTTGGGGACCACCTTTATGTTTCAGTTTAGGTGTTTTACATTATATCAAGATAAATGCACTCATCTCTAAGAGGTCCCACAGTTGGTTAGATAAATTAAAAAAATACATCATGGCAACCAAGGAAGAGTCAAAGAAAAAAGAAAATTTCCAAAGCGGGCAATATCCTCTGAAGAATACAGTGGTATATTTAGTTACTAAGAAATTGACAAACAATTTCACAACTGTGAATCGGTTTAGAACAGACTATCGTCAGAAATAAAAACGAATCGAGCGAAGTGGACAGCAGTAGGGGTGGCCAGCGAGAAATCTATGACAATACTGAAGGAGTCAGCTGGAACTGGGAGTATTTAGCTGCCTCTTACAGTTTTTCTCATCCTAATTGTTTGCAAACCAGTAAGTGCATTTCTCAAAATAAATTGCACCATACAATGAGTTTCCTGCAAAAGCCTGGAACCTGCTCAAAATCACTGATATAAGTAAATATTTATATCAGTAAACACAAGCTCCATACAGCTCTTTCCTTTCCAAAAATATATAAAAAGAATGTTTTGAGTGAGGAACAGAAGTGTTCAATTTGCAATGGTCTCTTAATTTTAACTCTTCTGTTTCTCACTCAAATGCTTCCTTTCTGACTTTTTTGGAAGGGAAAGAAAAAGGGGGAGTGGCCTTTTAATTTTTTTGTCAAAATGCTTAGCAATGTGGTTAATATAACAATGTTCTATGCATTTTCTGATGTAAACTATGCATCTGATTTTGATGACAATGTCTGAAAAGGCACAAGAGAAAAACATTATCAACAATACAAAGTTACACCATTCTTTATGTGGGATGTTGATTGGAACAGATTGGACAGGATTCCCATTTATGCTTTTTCTGTTGGTCTCTCAACAAATTACAGTACAACTTCATTGTGATACAGAAAAGAAAAAGACAAGACAATTTAAGAGCAAAAAGGAAAATAATACAAAATTACCATGTTCAACATTGGAAACACCCTCAGGTAGAACTGTACATGCAACACTGTATGCGGAATTAGTGCACTCTTTCTTC